>JAJJHY010004047.1:4843781-4855520 GCA_021224005.1 Drosophila setifemur
GATATTTATTGAGGTTGGGCGACCGCAAAAGAGAAGAGAAGACGACGACGACGAAGAGAAACCTTCGGGCGAAACTAGTTTTCGCAACCAAATGAAATCCAAACACACGATTTGAATTCAAATACAAAATCAGATTCAAATGCAAATGTAAAACAAATACAAACTGCAATTGCAGCATTTGCAGTTCAAGGTCGCAATAATCCACTGTGAACTCTCGGAAAATCGTAAAAGAAAATAAATACATTTCCCCGTAAAATTTATTATCAGCTTGCCGACGACTTTGAGGGATATCAGTAAAAAAAACAAAAACAAATAAACAACTACAGCCTTAAAACGAAATCAACTATCAAATACCAATAAAGACTACAATGTACATTTATATTTATGTATATATGTAGCAAAGTTAAAATCGACAAGTTAAGGCACAAGGCATTTCTGTAGGTCTATTAATTTCATAATCGAATATTTCTTTGAACTGAATATATTTTAACAGAATAAAATATATTTATAAAATTAAAAACTGTAAATGAATTGCATTGTTTTACTTTAAATCCCTCTATCGTTGGATGCTATTATTATGTTTTACATATTTAATTTAATTCCAAAACAAATTTATAAAATGTGAACAAATTTCGAAAATTCAACATTGTTTAATATTTTATTATTCTAAGAAAGTGCAAAATTGCCAGCACTATTATTTTGACCGTAAGTATATCTATAGCTGCATACAAAATATATATATATATATACACATGTGACACCCAACTTGACGTACACCCAAGTTCGCTGAGGCGTAATAGACTGGAACAAAGACGGTGCCTGGAACAAAAAATAAAATTNACTGTAAATGAATGTATTGGTTTTACTTTAAATCCCTCTATCGTTGGATGCCATTATTATGTTTTACATATTTTATTTAATTCCAAAATAAATTTAAAAAATGTGAACAAATTTCGAAAATTCAACATTGTTTAATATTTCATTATTCTAAGAAAGCGCAAAATTGCCAGCACTATTATTTTGACCGTAATTATATCTATAGCTGCATACAAAATATATATATATATATACACATGTGACACCCAACTTGACGTACACCCAAGTTCGCTGAGGCGTAATAGACTGGAACAAAGACGGTGCCTGGAACAAAAAATAAAATTAAAACAACCAAAAGTAGAAGAAAAGAGCTGAACCAGAAGAGAATCGAACAGAAATGCACTAAACAAAAACCGTCAGAAGGAAGAGCATCCAACAGATGCGACCTCCTCATCCTCTTCTGAAACACGATTTTACGATGCGCGATAATTTATTCAGGAGCTGATATGCGTTTCCACAAAGATGTTAAATTTAAATTAAAATACAAAGACAGGTCCTCAGACGAAAATAAAAACAATTTAAGAGCATAAAAATTATTTCAATTTTAATTTTTTTCCAAACATCAAATCCAAATTATTATGAATAAAGATCCATAGAAAACAAATCGCACATTAAAAAAAAAATCTTTTTAAATATTTTCGGGGAACAATTCCGTATATACTATTCAAAACAAAATCTTTGAAATTAAATCATATATATCAGAAAAAACTTCTTTAAATAATTCAGGGGCCTTTTGAAATAAAAAGCACAAGTCATTCTCCGTGAAAAAAAGATATAACCTGCACATCACTTCCAGAAAACACGTCATCCGAGGTGATTGTAATTATAATTATATACAAAATTTAAACGGAATTGAAATTAATTACAAACATTACACGTAATAGTAGGTTCCAAGAACGAACGCCCGAACAATTAACAAATAAAATCATACATAAATCAGTATTATTAAGTACTTGACTTCGATGTAAATTAATTATGACATGAGTCTGGAATTTAATGAAGTGTCGCAAACTTTACGTGAGCCACTGTAGGTGGCGAACTTTATTGCTGCACACATTGTGACAATCCCCACGAGGAGATCAAGAATACAACAACAACAACAAACACCAGAGCTGCTGGCGGAAATTTAAAAACATTAATATGAGAAAATGAGAACAAAAACACGAGCATTACAAAGAGAATTCTGCTTTCTGCAAGGGTAGGTGGGCGATCGACCTTATATAAATCATGAGAAATACTTTTACACACATGCAACGTTGCAAATGTCGATGCAACCGCGAGTGTGTGCCTAATTGTGTCAGCTGTGTTTTCTTACACGCACACATTTATACAAATACGCTTTTCTTACAAAGAAACGAAAGCGAAAACAAACAAAACAAATGCGTATGCCAAATATGAGGCACAAAGGAGAGGAAATAAAAGACTCCGCCTTGGAATACTCTTTCCCCCGATCTTGTTTTCAAAATCTAATAATCTCATATAAGGAACCAATCGAAATATATCACCATATTCTCAACTATGTATCTCGAACCAAATTAGAAACGCTTACTCATAAATGTTTTTATTTGTACATATCCCAAGATTCATTGCGATTTCCTGGAAAATAAATGATCAATATCAAATACTTAGCTACCCCCTAGCAAACGTAGTTTAATTAATCTGCATTTTATCTGAATTTAAGTACATAGTACTACTACATCGTAATTAAATAATATAAGAGGAGAACTGTGCATTGCTTAAAGACTAGCTTTCCTTCAGATATATCATAGCCTCGGCAAGGGTATACCATATATATATAAAACCGAAAAACTGCGAAATGTGAACACGTCAATGGGCTTGGGATTGCCACTGTGACTGAGACTGAGACTGCGGCCTGCGAAGGCGAATACAAATGCGACTGGACCAGATAAAAGCAAGTTGAATAAACTGCATCCAAACACATATTTTACATTTAACTCTCCGCGTTATCAGTCAAGTCTTTAGCGTTCTGGAAGATGCCACCTCATCCACAACACACATTCCACGTCTTTCGTCATTTTCAGCGATTGTCTACAACCAATTAGACAGCGTGCAAATATCAGCATCACTATGTTTGTATATATATATATACGTATATGTATACATATATAAATATATGTATATATGTGAGGCTCTGTACATATATACTGACGCAGTACAGCAGTAACCCGACATCCACATGTTTGCGAGCTGATAAGAGCAGAGAGCGAGCCGTGAAAAGGGTAAAAGCTTGGTCTTGGTGATTACAAGTAGCGGAATGTAAACATCGTTAGGAAATCGGAGGGAACAGCACGAGGGTTCCGGAAATAATGAATGAAAAGGCAGGGATAAAACATGGGGATTACACGTGGATAAAGTACAACCCTTATTTAATCCCTATTAGATAGCAATTAATGGAATTATGGCAGGGAAATAAATTGATTGCAAAAGTGCAAGTGCAAACGCAATATTTCTATTTAAATATCATTAATTTATCATTTCCTAAGCGCTGTTATTTTTTGTTGGCATTTGAATGGAAACCGAAACAAATTGGTAACAATATTTTATATATATATTATTTTTTCCCTGGTTTCATGGATATTTAATCAATATGTTGTCAAAAAAAAAAACCGACTGCTGATGCTCCCAAAATTATATCTCTTTATAAATAAAATATATATTTTACTTAACTTAAAATCCAAAAAAATTTAACTAACATATTCTGATTTGGTAGTTAATTGGGATACCAACAAAGATATTTGTTTCGTATTAATATTAAATCAATATGTTATAAATAGAAATCAGACTCAAAATTAGAAATGTCATTCGGGGCATTGTTGTCCTGCGATTCTACCAATTGTTTTAACACTCTCGTGCTTAGCGTTAAATGAGTCCCAGGTTATTGGGAATAAATATCTAACGGAATGTCGTGGTGCAAACGAGTTTCGAGTTTGAGTTTGTTTATCTAATTTATTTGTATTTGTAGTTGTAGTTGTAGTTGTAGTTGGGTTCATAATATTCGTAATCGTATTTGTTGCTAGGCCGGACTGTTTGTGTGTAAATGCAGTTGTGTTGTCGCACAGAAGGCGAGACAGGTAGAAAATCGAGGTGTTCAGGTGAGCCCAGCTCAGGTGAGGCGAGCTTTCCAGCTCAGGTTGGCAAACTTGGAGAGCCAATTGAAAGGAAAAACTTTGCGCAGCAAAGCACGACACAAAAACAAATTCACGGAAATGCGGAATAGACGGAAAACGTGCAAAAATACAACAACAAAATAAATAAATAGTAGCAACAAATTCAACAAAAGCGTGCAATTGTCCAATGGCAATAAACAAAAGCCCGAAAGCAGAACACACAACAACAACAACGATAATGATAATTCAAGAGCGAGATTTTATAATGGGATTCTCCCACCTTTCAACGCTTTCAACGCTCCTCCTCCCACCCAAGCTAAATCGTTGTTCTATATCTAGTATTTGATTTATTCCAATTCCCAACTAAGAACAAGATATATCAAGGAAATATATATTATAAATACCAATTTCTATTAATTTTCTAATATCGAAAATGGGTTATTGATAATTAAATAACTATTCAGCATATTCTTCTCTTTTCCTTGTACTATATTACTCAAACTGATATTTCCAATAAGAATTATTATCTTTAATCTTTATTTTATCTTTAGTACTTAAACAAAATATGAACGTATAATGAAACCTCTGTGATGTATTAATTTGAAATGGGTGTCAAAAAATAAAGAAACTGATAACATCCTGAATACTAGCCACCAACTCTTATACACCGTAAATAAGATTGAAAATAATGGAAATGTTCTGAATAATGATTGTTTAAATAACTATCAAGTTCCATAAATGCATTACTGGTTGATAATTGGGTGTATTACGAAGCCATCTGGCGGCATTTTGCGTACTGTCATCCGGGCAAACAAATTGCTAATAGGGAGGCAATTTGAATTCAATTACCTTCCCACATGTGACCCAGTAAATCGATATTAAATTATACTTGGGAAATCCTAACTTACTCAAATGCAAGAATTGCGTTGATTATCGGTTTTTCTATATGAAAAAATATTACAATATTGATACTAAAAAACAGATATTAACGATGTTTTATAACCTTGTACTATATTGATCCTCGCAGAAATTCTGTTAAAAATGGTATGCCTGGCCAATATTACCCTAACAAAAGTTTGACAATTGGAAACCTCGAAGCAAGAATGTAAGCATTGTTAATAATTTACTAACCAAGTTTTTCCCACTCATTACTGACCTTAAGTGCTGAAGGTTAATGGAGTAACCCTCCCCCTTCCTCCTCAATAAATTGTTGATATATCACGTTCCCGGGTTTCCTTCAATACCAATACCGAATATTTAGGCAAACAAAATATATTATTAAATCCCAACTTAACTGTCTTTTTGCGCAATAGAAAACTCAACTTATATTGGAAGAGACTTCTTCTTATTGGTTAGGATCTGTTGAGTCTGCTCCAATTGGAATTGTATATTCTACAGCTCTTATTCGAACTCTCCAGAAAAAGTTGGTTTTGATTTTGAAAATTTGATAAAGGAAACATAATAATAGATGCATTATGGTAATAATCAAAACATAAATATAGACTAGGTATACAGTTTGGGGTTACCCAAATGAAATCGAACACACATGGAAGGGGGTGCTTGGAAGAGGAGGACTCACCTGTTTCCATTTCATTCTGGTAATCGAAGTACTTGGGCGACTCCTTCTTGAAGAACTCGATGAAATCGTTGCGTGCAAGGGTACCGGCCTGGAGTTTAAGGCGCCACTCCTTCAACGGTGAGTTGCATTCGGCGGGCGGAGCCACCACGACGTCCTCCATGTCGTAGCGATCCATGCTTTGCGCTCCTCGTGCTCTCCTCCTTGTTATGCTTTTCGCCTTTGGCTCCCCTTTGGTTGCTCTTTCTTTAAGTCCTTCTGCTTCGGCTTCTGCTTCCTGGCTGCGTGCTGCGAATATTCGCTGCTCAACTCCTCTGCTTGCTTTTCGTTCTCCTTTTGCGATTCGTGTGTGGAGAACAAAAACAAAACAACACTACTCTAAACTACTACTACAACAACAACGAAGAGGGTCTCTCTCGCTGTCTCTTTCCAGCAGGCGCGTGGGTGGCTTTGTCCTTGTTCCGCTGCTGCAGCTGTTGTTCTTGTTGTTCTTATTGTAACTTTTGACGTTGTTGTTCATACGGTAGTTGTTATCGTTGTTGTTGCTGCTGCATCTGTTTGATCGGGTGTGTGAGCGTGGGTGTTTGTTTGCTAGACAGTGTGTGTGTGTGTGCGCGCTAGGCTCTTTTTTTTCACTTCTTCCTTGTGTCGTCTTGCTTTAAAATTTAGTTACCAAAAAAATAACACTAGGAAAACGGAGTAAACAAAATTTAGTTTTTTTAAATGAAATGAACGAAAGTAGCTTTTGGGTTTCTGGTTGTGATTGTTCTTGTTGTTAAGCACCCTCTTCTTCTTGCTCTCTGGCTGCGATGCTTTGTGCTGTTGTTGTTGTTGTTGTTCTTGTTGTTCTTGTTGCTTGTGCTCTAAAATTCTTTGCTTTTGCGAAAATGATTTAACAGTACAACAAATACAACTACGATACCCCAATACACAATCTCAAGTACGTACGTCTTACTCCTAATAATTTCTGTTTACTACTGAATACCCGTCCCATCCTAAGCATTGAAAGCCTTTGAAAAGTGACAGGAAAAGCAATTGTGAGTGCGGAAAACTCAGATAACTTTTCGGTTTTTCTGCGCAATGTTGGAAAATGCAAGGCGCAGTTTACCGTTACAGTTGCAACTGTTGCTATTCGCGAAAAATGAAACGAAATTTTTCGCCTGTGTATCTCGCAATTGTAGTTGTTTTTGTTGCCGATTTTTTTTTTTGCTTTGCTTTTTAAGTTTTGGCAGCAAAACAAAAACAAAACGCACGCGAACTATTTGCCACGACCCATAGGTGCGAGCGAGAGGCTGCTAACGAGCCAGAGAGACAGACAGAGAGGGATAGAGAGAGAGCGCATGTCGAAGAAAATAAGAAAAACAACAAAACACTCGCGCGCACACACACACACACTCTCATACAAGCACAAACGGGACACTCGCACTATATTCCGTGTTTTATTTTTATAAAAATCGTGTTTATTAGTAATCTATTGTTTTGTTAGGTTTTTTCGGGCACGGCAAAAAAAATCTCTTTCGCTTTTTTTCAAAGACGAGTTTCCCACACACACACACGCACGCACTCACGCACACACAGCAAAAAATCGGGCAGCTGACGAAAGAGAATTAAGCAACACTGCACACACACACACACACTCTCGCACTCGACTCGACTCGCATAAAAGTAATACTACGTTCCGTTTTCTTTTCTTTCTGATTCGTTTCGTTTCCTTTTCTTTTGCAACTTCTTGATGCTTTGATTTTTGGCTCCCTCCGCTTACTTGTGTGTGTTGAAATGGCTGGGATTCACTTGTAATTTGCGCTCGTGTTATTTATTTATTAATTTGAAAAAACTCGCAGACCGCGTCGACTGTCTGCTGCAATTAGATTAAATTTACAAAAAAAAATTTACCTCAGGGCTATCAGCAAATGTCTCAGGAAATACTGTGAACCAACGTTCCCACTACAATTTCCCCTTTTGCGGCATTCCTCTAATTTCAGCAGGCGGTCCCACTAGTTGGTTGGAAAATGAGCTTTTCAATGGTCACACTGCTGTTGCTGCCAATAAGATTTTGCTAGCTGTCTGTTAATATTTTTTTCCTGCTCGCACAACACTGTTAAAGGAAACACTATGTAAATGGTTCTCTCTTGCTCGCTCTATATCGGGAGTTATTGAAAGGAATTAAAACAGTACTTTAGGGATTTGTTTTAACACTTTTTAATTAGTTATTCAATCTAATTCCCAAAACTAATTAATACACAAATATCCCAAAATTTAAACAACGATAATTCGAATTAAAAAGCACTTTGGCTCTATTTGTTAATTGAATAAAATGGAAAATACAGACGCTATACAGAATTATGCAGCGCTCAGTTGTCAACGCGATCGTTGACTATCCTGGATTCCTAGTTCCAGTTCTGTCTTTAGCTCATCCCGATCCCGTTGCTCACTTCGATCCTCCAGCGGTTGCCTGGTTGCCTTGTCAGCTCCTGATTCCACTCTTCCGTCTGCGACGACGACCGCTCGATGCTGCTGAGTCCCTTTCGTCGGGCACCTGATCCTGGTTCTTGAGGGATGCCGCCACCGCCTCCTCATCCGGATCGTCCACGGAACTGTCCCCCTGGGTAGTGTTACGCTAAATACCCCGGCGCACGGGTTTCGGGGCAAACAGCACCTTGGCGGGCTTGCAGAGCTCCAGTTCGCTGCCGGGACGCACGGCCAGGCAGAGCTGGATCTCCACCAGCGACGCCTCCGTCCAGACGCTGTGTGAGAGCAGGATGGTGGTGCGCAGTCGCACATTCGTCTCGTGCTCGCCCTGCTCCGTCATGATGGGCTTGAAGTCGGTCATCTTGGGCACCACGGTGTGCATGTGCTGGTCCGGATACTTGATCTTGATCCTCATGTCGGCCTTCTGCGACTCCAGCAGATTGTCGATCTCCGCCACGAAGGGAACGGCTGCAATCAATCCGGCCGTGACCTTGATCACATTGTCCTGCGATTGCAGCGGACAGGGCTCCAGGATGTTGGCCACGCAGCGTCGGATCTTTTCATTTGCCGGGGGCAGAGCCAAAGGAGGCGCCTGCTGGACCAGGGGGAGGATCTCGCGGAACACGCGACCCGGCTTGGGATCCGAGATGGCGTCCAGCTTGCTTAGCAGCTGGCGGGTGAAGCTGTCCGGCTGGGTATCTCCGCCGGGGGACTCCTTCTTGGGCTTCTCCGGCTCCAGCAGGGGCAATAGGGCACCCACCGGCGGCTGCTCCTCCTTCTCGTCCCTGGTATTCGCCTTGATGAACTCGCTGATGTCGCCGGCGGTCTGCAGGAGCATCTGGCAAGGACCCAGGGCGCTCTGCGACCGATCCCGCACGACCAGGACCAGGTGTAGGGCGCAGGCCCGGAGCCGCAGTTGCTTCACCTGTAGGATGTCTCCGTAGTTGAGGCCGGAGAACGTGTGCTGTAGCTTAAGGCAATTGCGGATGAGGGCCGCCAGAGACTCCTTTAGGGGCACCCTGCTCCTCTGCGTGCTGGTGCAGCGCTGCATCTGCTCAATCTGGATTTGGGCGGCGAGGAAGGTCTCCAGGAAGTTCGAGGTGCCGTACATGCCGGCGTCAATGGCTCCCAGGCGCTAAAAGAAAGGAGAAGAACTCAGTCCACCTGGATAGGAGATGCACGGAGGGTAAACACTTACCTGCAGATTGGACTGGGCGGTCTGGAGCAGCTCCACCCGCTCGTCGGCCATGGTGAAGATCTCCTCGATGTGGCTCAGTATCATCTGCAGGTACTCCGCCGAACTGCCGGCCTGGCGGACCGCATCATCGATCCTGTGCGTGGCACTGGACGACGAGGCCCCCTCGATGGGCAGCTGGGGCACCAGATTCGGCATGGAGTCCCTCAGATAGGCATAGTGCCGATGGGTGGCCGTGGGCAACAGGCTGATGATGGGCACCAGGTGCTCTGCGGCATTGAAGACCAGAATAAGCACGCACAAATATGCCGGATCCTCGACATCCCGCTCGGGCGTCTCGAAGAAGGGATGCACGTAGAGCAGGTGGACGGCCACGGCCATGACCAGGTGCGGATGCTTCTGGCCGATCTTCCGCATGCAGGCGTACGTCGAGTGCCGGTCCTGCGGGTACTTGGCCAGCACATCCAGCAGCTTCTGCACCACCATCAGCAGGCACGTCTGGGTGGAGACGCGACAGGCGCCGAGCATAAGGTGCAGTCCCTCCCGCACATCCACCGAGTAGTCCTCCAGCGAGCTGAGCATGATCTCCAGCTGGTCCTCGCGCAGCACAATGTGCCTGGCTATGGCCGTGAGGCTGTAGATGGCCTTCAGCCGCACATCCTCGATCTCGTCGTTGAACATGTCCACGAGGAAGTCCAGGCTGGTCACCGCGAATTCCGGCCGGGATAGCGCCAGCTTGCACATGGAGGCAACCGCCGCTGTTCGCACTTCCAGGAACTCATCCTCCAGGCCATGGATGAGGGCGCCGCACGCACCGCTGGCTATGATGGAGATGCTACGGGCGTCCAGGTGTTCCTGAGGGGCGTCGTCCGCCCAACGCTTGCCGGAGGACCACTCTCCGCTGGTCACCAGTCGGGCGCCCCTCTCGTGGGCCGTTCGCTTGCGCCTCAGATTGCTCATCAGCTTCTTGTCCAGCGTCTGGTGCAGGAACTCCCGGCTGACGGCGGTCATTCCACCCAAGAGTTCCGCGGCCAGGACACGGATCTGCAGCGAGAGATCGCAGAGGGCCTCGCAGACCTTGCTGAAGGCTGCGTCTATCATCCGTATGTCCTCCTGCTGCCGCTCCGAGGCAATAACGAAGTCCGGATGCCTATTGCCCAGCATGAAGACCAGGCGGAGGGCCTCCTTGCGCACCGTCTCGTAGTCATCCTTCATGGCCTCCACGGCGCGCTTGTACAGCACCGCAGGGAGCAGAGATCCCCGCTCCCCGAGGGTCAGCAGGGCGTGCAGGGCCTGAGCCCGGACCCCCGAGTCCTGCGAGTCAATGTAGTACGCCAGCTTCCAGACGTAGTGCCGCTCGCCCTCGATTTTGGTAGCGAATCCGCCGATCACCAGCATGGCATTCTTCTGGGTGTGCGTCGACCCGGAGCGCAGCTGCTCCTTGGCCAGGTGCGCCACCTGGGTGTTGTAGGCGATGGGCACCAGATGCTTCCGCCTTTGGCCGATCCTGTACAGACACATCATGCCCTGGGCCAACACCTTTTGGGAGCTCTCCTTCCTCAGCAGAAAGATGAAGTAGTCGATGATGAGGGTCACCGCCTGCTCCGTACTGCTCTCGCAGCCCAGGCCGGAGAGCAGCTCCAGTAGTTTCACCCGTATGGAGGTGTCGCTGTCCTTCTCCTGCAGCTGGTACAGCTGGAAGATCTTCCCGGCCGCTTCTTTCAGCTCCGCCAGGTCCACATCCTCGTAGGATATCTCATCGGTGATCTTCACTAGCAGTTCGAGCAGTTCCCTGCTGTTTGTGGACACACTTGGAGAGACTCCAATCGCGGGCGGAGCGCTAGCGGCAGGAGGAATCACTGGAGCGGCCCCTGCATTTGTCGGGATCTGCTGCTGTTGCGGAGGTTGCGCAGGAGGAGGCGGAGCAGGAGCAGCCTGGGCGGCAGGAAGAACTCCTGCCCCGCTGATCGTGGGCAGGGGTCCCGGTGGTGCGCTGCCCACATACGCATCCAGCTGGCTGAGGACGTGCAGCTTCCTCTCCACATTGCCCGCCTTCCCGGCCTTACCCTTCGCATCCGCGGCCACGGCCTGCAGTCTCAGCTTCTTCACCGGCGGCGCTCCGTCCACTGTTTCCACATAGGAGCCGGCGTGCGGCTTTTTGAGGGCCAGCGCCATGATCATTGCAGCTAATAAGCACTTTTCCACCTGTTGGCAGCTGCAATTCTTCCACTAAATTACAAAAAAATATTCAATGGCCCTACTACTGCGCGCAGTGTGCCCAGGTGGCATTCTGAGGAGTTACACCACAGTTCGCTACAACTTGGCCATTTGAATTTTCCCAGTTAATGTATTCTTTTCCAATCAAATTTAATATATATACAAAAATATTAATATTTATGTCAACCGAAGATTGGCCTAAAATATTTAAAATATTTAAAAAATATTACATTACAGCAATATGTTATTATTATATTATATATAAAAGTGGTATAATA
>JAJJHY010004047.1:4870815-4883992 GCA_021224005.1 Drosophila setifemur
AGTTCTTGAAGTGGAAAATGTAAAAGGAAAGCAAGCAGCCAAAGCCAAAGCCAAAAACCGCGTTTAGCCAAAAGGGAAGAAAAGCTGTGGAAAAGCGTCGAGACAGTCAATTGGATGGGGGGGGGGAGGGGTAGGGGCGCAGACCAAAGTTAAACAAAAGGAGCAAACGAGGAAAACCGAGGTGGGGGCAATTGAGAATCGAGAATTGGGGTCCTAAGAAGACTGGCTATATCCTGCACTTAGCCACAAATAATTATACCCTAAGCAACAGGTTGAGGTTGAGGTTTTGATAAGCCATCAAAACGAAAATATTGATCTAACAAAAAAACCACCCAACGGAAATGGCCCATAAGACAACAATTCATTCCTCGATTTATGGTTAAATTGTTTGGATTTATTTATCTTGACTTGCCACTGAAAGTTACTTTTTAATACAATATTTTAAGTTACTGGTTTATGTTGTTGTTGTTGTTGTTGAAGCGAATATTGATTTGTTAATTGCAAACTTTATATATATTTTTTAATGGGATTTAAATTTGGTTGATTGCAAACTTGTTGTATTAAGTGAAATTAATTTAACTGTGTTTGGTTAGTAAATTCGAAATTGGAAACCACTCCCATTTCATTATATATTAAAACGAAACTAATTAATACATTATAACACCTATTTGAATGGTTTTTCCTATCCACCTGGGCATTTTATAATTTAATTATTTTTACGGTCAGTTTAGCTCCAACTCCCAACTGCGAACGATAAATTAATTAGCCACTTTATGTGTGGCTCATTACAAAATTAGTCACGTTTTGGTGCGATCCCTCGAGACTTTAGGGTACATTGCCTCCTGGCTTCACTTGGACTTCTTCTTCTAGAATTAATTCCATGAAATTTTAACGTCGGCCAAACGCCAAAAAACTTTAAATGGCCTCCGGTTTTTTATGATGTGTTTTTTTTTTTTTGGGGGGGTTTTCTGTTGGAAGGAGAGTGTGGAGGTTGAATCGAGGAGGAGCTGCCGACAAGGGTTGGTCCAAGTCCGCTTCTAAGCCGCCGGCAGAACAGCAAAAAGCTTTTTTCGGCTAATACCAAGGAACAAATATCCAGACAAACACGCCGGGGGGGAGGAAAGCGGTGAAAAGCGTTGGAAAATGGAATTGGAATACGCAAGAAACTGGGCGTGTTGTAACCATAACATCATCGTCATCGGCCACTTTGTTGACATTTTGTGCATGTCAACCGTCCAATGACACAAAAAAATAATACTACAGTAACTACAGTATGACCTAGATAATCGAGATGTTTTCTTCATAATGTAATTATCTGTAATACAAATAAAAACTTCATGTAGAATGTTGTAGCATAGGTTTGTAGTTTGTAAATATTGATCGGGCGATTTAAATTAAATTTAATTCGCAATGTAAAGTCTTTCTTATTAAAATACAAAATGATTTATTGTACTTTAAAACTTTAAAATTTTATACAAAAATATATAAACCATTTTCTCTAACTTTTTGAGAATGTTATTCTATAAATAAAACTGTTCCTTTTTTTTTGGTGGCTTGGTCGACCTGTATTTCCCACTAAACCCGAGGAGCCATGTCATTGGGGAAGGGGTAGCGGAAGTGTCTCCAAGGCTTCAACAAACTATCACAACAACGAAACGAAACGAAACATGAAAATAGGACACGTTTTGAAAGGAGAACTACCGGCTCTCTCATTAATGGCCGGCAAACATGCAAACAACGTTTTTATAGTTCGATGGAACTGGGCATGAAAAGGAGCAGCCGGGTAAAGTGTGTGTGGGGGCAGGATGTACTATACTGGGGGGATGGCGAGGCAGGTGACACCCGACCCGATCCGACCCGACCCGAGAATCGTGACCCCTTGGATTTGTGGCACATGGCAACCAGTTGATGGATGGGCCCCACAAGTGAAAAGGAGACCGAAAATTAGGTGTGACAACAACAGCCCAAGGGAAAATTACGAACAAAATTTGAGGAAAAGCTAGCTGGAAAAGCCAAAAAGTCCACCCTCGATGTGTCCACTTTAATAAAGTTAACTAAATCATGTCAGGTCTGTATGACAAATAGGGTAATTCCACGAAAAATAATCAACTTTTTGCATGCGAAAGTTGGTGAATATTACAAGAAAATACTAACCATATTTTTTATAGATGTTTGCAACAACAAATAATTAATACTATTGAACAGAAATATCACTTTTTATAAATGCATTGTATAATTTTAAGACTTTCTAAATATGGTAAATAAAAATGTAAAATAAAATGTATATGTTTTAAGCTCATAATAATATCTATTATTTCATACACTGAAATATTGTTTTCTTAATTGTTCCACATCTTACTTGACCGCAAAAATATTGTGCTTATGGTGTCTTCTTGCTTTTCGATCAAGAAAAACAGAAAGAAAAAAAACAATTGACATTGTCGTGCCCTCTTCTCTAGGTTTCTTTTTCCCCTCGGTTTAGTTCTCTCATCTGTCCGAAATTACAGCCACTAAATTGAAGTAAAATTACAGCTGACACGCAGTATTGCAGCTTCGGGGCCTTGGAGAACTCGGAAACTGAATCACTGAATCACATTGGGCCAATCATCAAGACCGAGTCAGTCGAAATTTACTGGAAACGATCAGTAACAAACATGTTTTCTTGGTTGTCTTATTTGCGTTGAGGTTGCCCGAAGTTCAAGTGGTCTTCTGTATATTTTTGTTGTGCCCATCCCGTCTAGAATCTCTTGAGCTTCCCCTGCGACACTGTCATTACTCATCAATTCCTGGATGTCAAATGTCAGTTATGTGTCGTTCAAATTCATTTTCAATTCCAATTACATCACATTAAAAGCTTAACGAGTGGATATAAGCAGAGAAAGAAATTACTTGTACATTTTTAATTAACTTTTCGAACTAATTTTAAGGTTACTATTAAAATGGGTTTGCTCAATAAATATTAAATATTATTTAAAAGATTGAAAAAATTCACATTAGGAACAATATATATTTGGCCAACTAAAAGATATTTGAATAATAATATTCTTTAATAATATGCTATTTAAAAAGTGTTATAATAATTATTTGATTTTTTTGTATTTAATTCTTTGATCTTTGAGAGTTTTTATTTAAATAAAGATTTCAATTTGATCTACTTGTATTTTATATATTTTTTCATTGCTTATTTTGAAAAGATTCACGTTAGAAACAATATATTTATGGCCATCTAAAAGATATTTGAATATTAATATTCTATTTAAAATTCTCTGAGTGCCTTGAGAAATGGCTTTCATATCGATTCGCAACCAGAGAGAGAGAGAGAGAGACTGAGAGAAATGGGAGTTGTGAAGAGCGAAAAGGATTAGGCGGGAGCAACAAACGCTTTTAGCTAAAACAAACAGCAAAGGAGTTGAGTTGCCACGTGCCGGTCGGTCTCAAAAGGGGTTAACAGAGGGCCAAAGGATGAGGCTGGGAGTGCCGGTGCCGTTGCCGGTGCCGGGCAGGACGATGACTCATCCAGCCAGGCAGGCATAACTCCAGTGAACTCCACGGACTGAATTGAATGAAAACGCAGCCACCAAAGGGGCTAAAATAAAACAAAATAAAAGGGGGATTGCGAGCGAAGTTTGTACTTAACATCTGACATGGAAAACGAGACGAGACATGAAAGTCTACAGATACAGTTGAGACAGTGGAAAAGATTGCGAAAATACTGCATAAATTACAGCTTACTAGATATAGAACTAAAATTAAATTCAGATTTAAAAAGAATCTGTGGAAACATATTTCTGTATTGTCAGCTTTTCTGTTACATTTATTTACACATTAACCTTTTTTATAGTTTTAAATATGTATTTTAATTATACCCATGAAATGGTATTTTATATATTTAATTTTTGTAATTTATAATAGATAATTTATTAAGTTAACAAAACATTGTTTGTAATTTCTTTTCTTGATCCTTTTTAGCCTTAGTAGAATCCTTTCCACTGTGCCAAGGGAGGGGTAACACAAATGAAATCTAAGGACTGGGGAGGATCCTTGAAGGGTTGCATCACCCGCATTCCCATGCAAACACACACAAACTCAGTGGGTGTGTGTGCGTGTGTGTGTTTGTGGAGTTTGTGTGAATGAATCGAATGAATGGAGTTCCTACCTCAGAAGTTGGTCTGTTTTTTCAGCCTTTTTCTCCTACTTTTTTTTTGCATGGGTATGTTGCAACAGGATGCCAGGAGATCTATCTGGGGTGGAGTGGTTGTCTAACGACATGCAAATATTGTCTGTATGTTGTCTGTTCGTACATATTTAAAAAGCCGTTTTTGGTTTTACGAGCCATAAAAGATGATGACGATGGTGCTGAGGATTGTGTGGGAATTTTCAGAGGATGGCTGGTGGGTTCTTGTTGTTGTTGTTGTCCCACTGGGGAAACTCAATGAGATTGCGATGAACAGTTGAAGTTGGGGATTTGGGTTTCGTAGAATCCATAAGCTCTAAACTGAGAAAGCAGTAAGCCGAAAACTTTGAAGGCACTAAGCAAATGCTTAAATAATGATAAAAGTTTTCAAAGGGCTTCAAACAGTAAGTCGGTAATAACTACAGTTTTAGTTCAAGCCAACTTATATATTTTTATTATAGAAAATTATAGAACCAGCTATTATTATTAGCTAGAAAGTTTCTTTTTTTTGTTTGAGTACCTAACATTAAGCAGTTTTTTAATAGAGGTGATAATTACAAGCCCAGCTTTTTAGCCCTTTTTTATGACTTCTTCTATGGTTAAACTCCACTGTTAGTCAGTTAACTTCCATATTTGCTAACCATTTTGGTCCCCACATTACAGAGTTCTCCGCCCAAGGGGCATCCCCCAAATACATTGTTGCTCTGTCCCTTTTACACACAAATCGATGGTCAAACGAAAAATGCACTGGGAAAAATAGCACACCAAAACAGAATTAGTTATTGCACAATTTTCTACATTCAAATTAAATATTTGGAATGGTTTTTAAATAAATTGCAGCACATCCTAAACGATTTAACTATATTTGGAAAATTATTTCAATATTAGATTACTAATATTAAAAGTACTATTCAGTTATAATTAAATTAAAATATATTTAATTGTAATTGAAATATTTCTTGCAGTGTGGCGTTTGTTTAGATTTCTGTTTTGGGTTTCGCTCCTGTTTCTGACAGCGGAATCGATAAACGAAAACATTGTGATATGATACTTGAAACGGAGGAAATTCGTGACAGAAATGAAAAATATTTATAAACATATTATTGTGAGGAAAAGAGATGGCTGAAGAGCCACCTGTGGAAAGGTGCAGACACCTGTACCGGAAGTTGGTGAGCTCTAAAAATATTTGGATATCATTTCTTGTTTTCTTCCATATTTAAATTCCCAACCTTGTGCAACGTCATTAAAGTCACGAAATCTACAGTACAGAAAAAAGTACAACAAACTCGAAAGCGGAACCAAGAGAACTTTTCACTCGTAATTACTATGTGTGTAATGTTCTGTCTGTCCCCCTTGAATTTACCACACAACCTCTAAAAATAAAAAATACAAAAAAAAAGGAAAACCCATAAAAGGGTTAAAGAGCGCTCGGCCAACCGTTAGAAGTCTCGAAAAAAGTCGGTAAAAGAATAAAGAATTATCGTGAATCGTGAATGCAATACGCAACGCGTGAGAAAGCCGACAAGAAAAATAAAACCGACAAGGCAAAATATCTCAACTTTTTTGTCCAGACATTTTTCTACATGGTTTTCACTCGCTTTTAATCTTTGGTCGGGGATCTGCGGGCTTTAATGATTTATTTCATCGTGAGGGGAATTATTTTCGGTAAGAGAATAATTTCCAAATAGTGCAGATCTGGATGATCTGGACAAGCCACTTAAGTTGGGCAGTCATGGGCATGAAGATTTTATTGTGAAGTTAAATGAGTTTCATACATAACATATATAAAAAAAGGTTTATGTAGATTTAAACATACAAACAATTTATATATTTCAAATTTTGTAATCTTGTTTATCTTTTATTTGTATATTTACTTTTGGCTTTTAGTATATAGAAACTCTCAAAAATATGTTATACTCGTAAATATTTCTGTAGACTTTTAAACCATGTTCTTTTTAATTCTTTTTTAAAATTCAATATTATCACTTTTTCTTATTGCTTGATTAATCTCTATATTTAAGGCTTTAAGTCCCTTAACTCAGCGCTCAACCTAATTGCATTGGGAGTGTTTTATTTATTAACCAAAATAAAACCCTCGAACGACCGAGAATGACTCATTTCGGTCTTGGTGAATAAATAAGTAATTTCTTTTCTTTACTTTCCACCCTCTCAAGGGCTGCCGAAAAAAAAATTATATTTAGCAAAAGAATACAAATTATATAGGAAGCCTTATTTCATATTATTTCATTTTTTTTTTGCGTCGCAGTTCATCGATTTTCTTCAATTCGGGTGCATTAAATATGCCAATCGAGACGCCAGACAAAAGATACCCCCTCCGATTCCCTTCGGTAGTGATATATATACATATATATATCATCAAGATATATGTATGAAGATATGCGCAATAGCCGAATTAAGCCGGAAAGCGAGCGGAAGTGAGACGGGTATAGAAGCCGAATAAATGACAAAATGGCAAACCGAGGCCGCAGCAGCAGCAACAACAAAAAGGCAACGTCATCAGTAACTTTCCCTCCCATTTTCCCCCCAATTTCCAGCGCCCAACCCCCATTAACCCCTCCTTCGTCCTTCGTTCGGTGTCCTGAGCCCGAAAGTTTGATTGATACGCATGAATCATGTTGCCGAAGGGCAACATTCAAAAGGGAAGTACAGTGCAACTTGGAGTGTAACGAAATCTGTATTTATATTTTTCCCAACTGGAATATTTATTGGAAATATATAAAATAATCTTTTGTGTCGCTCAATATTTACCAGATATTAATTAAAAACATTTGAGAACGATTTAGAATAACATTTATAATATTACATTTTAATTTAGTACCTTTATAAATTCAATTCCTCATTTCTATACTTTTTTACTTGTTTTTTTAATGTTCTCTTTAAAGAGGTTTGACTGTGCTTGCAATCATCTTGCTCAGACAGTTGACGTCTCTATCTTTTTTTGGGGTTGCAAGTTCTCGGTTTTAATCGGACTACTTAACGATTGAATTGTTCAGTTGCAGTTTTTATTTTGTCGTTTATTTTTTGCCTGGTTTCCTTGTTTGGCTTATTTTTTTGGGGGTGGCAGAGGGCAAATGATGGCGCCAAACTGACGAGACAAAATCATTAAAGAAACATGAGGCTAAAATAACAAAATTAACGAGGGAAGATAGAGGAAATAACTGGAATGGGGGAGGGGGAGGTGGAGGAGTGGAGTGGAGTAGAGCAGTGAAAAATAACATTCAAGGACATGAACTAGCAGCATGAAAAAGCAGCTTCACAATTTGAAGGACTCGGTGTAATGTGGTGTGAAAAATCAATGGGCCTTCAACTCGAATCTCTGTCTCCCCTTTTCTCTCACTCTCCTGCTCTCTCTCTCTCTCCCGCTCTCTCTCTCTCTGGTTCTCCCAGATTTCCTCTTTATTTATCTTCCTTGCGGTCGACAGCTGTTGGGTGTTCTACAGTGCGTATGCGTAATATTATTTGTGGCAGTGAAAAGTCCACAGAATCTCAAATATTACAATAAATAAATATTGTTTTAAATATATTAGTTTAATTAAATTAATCAAAATATTATTAATTATAATTTAGCTACCAGTTTATCAAAATATTACTTTTTGGGCTATTAAAAACCGAAATAAAAATACACGTTTTGCTGTGATTCACTGGAGCATTAAAATGTGGTGTAAAAACGAGATTTAACCTTAGGCGAAGCATAATGCTTGGATCATTTTTCAAAGTTTCAAACAAAAGAAAACCCTTTAGTTGTTTTTTTTTCTGTGGTGTCTGTCATGGCTCCCACACAAACACATACAAATGTATAGTATATATGTATAACCTAACCAAAGACAAACTAGTTTTTCATCAAAGTTCAAGCAAACTACTTTTCAAAACCAAACAAATAAAACACAGAAAATAACAACAGCTTCAGACAGAAGCGAAGACGAAAAGAAAAAAATTCAAAAATAAGACAAAAGAAGCTCAAGGGCATTTTGGGCATTTTTTTGAAGAAGTGTTGGTCGGAGTATTGTAATTTAGTTTTTCTGCGGACATAACACTGAGGGGTCATACAAAAAAAGGGTGGGGCTCCAAACTAACTGCTGTCAATTGAACTGTTTAACCGTTGACCGCCTGTCTTTTCTCTTTATTTCTAACAAAAGAAAAGGAGGGCCCAAAACCCACTTGAAAATTTTACAAAAAAAAAAAAAACGAGTTAAACAAAAACAGAAAACAAAGAAAAAAGGGAAAGTAATACCAAACCGTATAATCGTTAAATTATTTCCCCAGGGGAAAATACATACGTTAAACGGAGTGATAAATGATTGGAAAACAGAAGGGGGAAAATGTGTTTTTTGATATCATTGGACTTTGTTTTTTATTATTTGTTGATGTCTGTTTATGTTCTAACCATACGGATTGATCATTTTGGATGCGTCAGTTTTCTATATGATTCAGAAGTTCTACCCACCGAAAAATATTATTTGTAATTAAAGCTTATTCATTTAAATATTTGTAAATATCTAAAGCCTTTCGTGAATCAATGTTTTTGTAAAATTGCTTTGATAACAGATTTGGTCATGTATCCATTATTCTGATGACAAAAAAATGTATCTTGTTATTGAATTTGTGTGTTAATTGTTTTAAACAAAACATTATTTTTTTGAGAAACTTTAGGCATCCTTTTTTTCTAATATTTGGTATGTTATATATACCATTATATATTTTTTATTTTACAATTTATTTCTACAAATTGCAACCACTCCCACGAAAAAAATAAAATCTGGAACATTGTCATTAACATGGATGCGCTAAAAAAAAAAATGTGAAAAAATAAAGCCCAACAGCGGCATCATTATTATTATAATCATTGGTCTGGTCTTTGAGTTGGGGTCTCTAAAAATAACTGTGCACGCATTGCGTTATGCATTTGCAACAACAAAAGATACAACCAAACACACCAACAACAAACAGAAGAAAAAAAAAAGCAGGGACAGCAGCCAATGACAACAATAAAAGTATGTCAGGCTGAATCACAGAGGCGTATAGATAGATATAGATACACATATAGATAGAATGCATAGGCACACAACACCAGATGCAGATACGAGTAAAAAAAAAAAAGAAAGAAAAACTAAGCGCGACTTTGAGGAGGCACTGATGTAATTCAACCACACAAAAAACTGAATTAATTTGAATGTAATTTATGTGGCCTAAATTCGACATGCCTATCAAAGATTTTAAATAAGACATACCAATTTCACGTATTAGTTTTTCTCAGTGCAATTGAAACCAACACAAACCAATGAGCATAACCAAATAATTATGAATTAATAGAGAGAAATAACGAATGCCTGTAATTTCTGCTTATTACATGCCTGAGATAAAACATGAAAATTGGCCAGCAAATTCCGTTTAATTTCCATTCTCTTTATTTGTTTGGTAATAGATATTCCATAAGTCCATTACAACTTTGTAGACTACAGTGCAAATAACAAGGAAATTTCCATGAACTTTCGTTTTATCTAATTAAATAAAAAGATATTCTCCGAAAATGTATTAATATTAAAATGTTGGTCAAATAATAAATATCAAAGTAATGTGATGTTTGGTATGCAATTTCCTTAGACTTTTCCTTTTCTAATGTAATTTAAAAAACAAACAAATTATTTTCCGCAATCTTTATATTATTATTCAAAATATTTTCCTAAGGTTTCCATTTTTTTAAAGTAATAATTGAAATTATAAATGTACATATATAAAAGTATTTTTTCTATAATTTTAACTCGTTGTGATAGGTTTATTTTATGACCCCTTTCCTTCTTTTCGAAAACCTATTAAAATTATACATCGGATCCATAAAACTTCTTGCAAATACAAAATCTGCTGGCCAGATGTGCGCGCACTGCAATGGCTTTTCAATATATGTAAGTTGCAATTAATCCAACAACAACAAAAATATATATCTTTCACCCATTTATGGAATTCTGTTTAAATTTATGTTGTGAAAACTCTGGAAATAAAAGTATACCGTAAAATTACGTAATGCTTAGCCGGCGTTGTTGAGTAGTTCTTGTTTTTAAACCAATTTTTTTGTTGTTTCTAATTTGTTGCCGAGTTTGCTTTGGTTAGTATTCTCAACGTGCTTGACCATCCGGTCAAACTGGTTTTTGTTAAAGCCTCTTCCCTATTTCCCTCTTTTTTTTTGTGTGTTTTTTTTATTATTTAATTTTTGTTGTGTTTTTTTCTAGCACTGTACCTGTCCCTAGAAGTGAGCCACTTGCTGGCAGTGCGAGTGAGATGAACGGGTGAGAAAATTCGAGAGAGAGAGAGAGCGAGCGGGACGGGGCGAGAAAAGAAAAGCGCACACATTTCCCACTATTAACCCATTTTAGTTTTGTACGTGTAAAAATAAACAACACAACAATTTTTCTCATTCCTCTGCTGTGCTGCTTGTTCTTATTCTTGCACATTTCTCACAATCGTGCCTGTATCTGTGAGGTACGAATAGTATCTGCGTATCTGTATCTGTGGATCACTGTGAGAGTGTCGTTGACGTCGACGTCTGGCATTCGGCCATCTGTTGCTATTCTGCCGACGCCGACAGCGCTGCCTCTGCCTCCGCACTTGTTGTTGCTAATTTTTCTTCTGATCAAATACAGTAGATATTCGCTTAAATAAACCATGATTAATTTGATAAATTAATTTACATATATTTTAAGCATTTTATGTGTTTAAATCCAATGACAAGCTTTAGGATTTTAATTTAATTTTAAAAGAATTATATATTGTCCTTGTGCATATGCCAACTGTAGCTAGGAAAACTATTTTTCTATCATATTTTTCCAACACGAAACTATTTTACAGACGAGTTGGAATTTTTTTTAATGGCACGTCACGCCTCTGTTGCCCCTTTTCTTCTTTGTTGTTGTCGTTGTTGTTATTTATTTTTTAGTTCTTTCACAATGAGGTCATCACCATCATCAGCTGCTGTCGGCCCTTTCTCCAAAAGTGAAAAACTCTATATTAAATTTCCGCATTTTTCAAGCGAATCAGAATTATGACTCAACTCGAAATGCAATGGCAAATGCCTCAGATAAAAAATAATGAAGTGGAAAAAACACGTTGCTCGGTGTTCGGTTCGGTTATGATTTTTATTCATTCAGACAAAAAACAAATTAAACAGGTTCAATAGATTAAACAAATTACTCATGGAGCCAAAACTCAAAGGGGCAATTACGCCATCAACATCGAGAGTTCTGCATCATCATAAGAAAATAAAAAATAAACAACAACAAAAATAATAGGAAGCCCAAAACAAAAAATGTGGCGGAAGCAAAATCAAATTTCTAAATACATTTCAAAGTATATTTTTAATGTTGGGGACAAAAATAGATCAGCAGAACGAAGAAACAACCAAATCAAACTTCGAATAGTAAATTCTCTTTTAGATATTTTAAAGTATTAAGGGGATCTAAAGTATGGTAAATTTATTTGTTCCTTTCTATTTAACCTGGGGAAAATATTTTCTTTTCGAATAAAATCTTATGAATTTAAATTTAAAATCTTTAGAATTTAATATATAATTTTAATGGCATCAACAACATATTCGTTGCACTTCTTTTTTAGATACGTATCTTTTAGGGCCGACTATATCAAATTCCCTATAAACATGCTTCCTGCTGTTCTCAAATAAATTAAAAATACTTGTGACGGGGCGAAATATTTCGTAAAAATATCAACTATGAAAAAACAAGGCTGAAACAAATAAACAAAAAAAAATAATATGTCTGTGTTTTTTAGACACGATCTTTATTTTTTTTTTTTGGGAGGGAGACGATTTGCTTGGGACTGATTAAATTTGATTTATGTGTATTTAACGAGAGGGCCAAAATAGTTCGTTTCCATAAGCTTAGGAGCTCTTTTACATATTGGATATATGGATATATGAATATGTTTTTATCTTATTTTTAACTCAATCTAATAAATAAAAGTGCTTATGAGATATTAAACTAATTTGAAGTATTTATTTTACTGGTTCTTTAATTTTGAATTGAATTTGTTGAATTGAAATATATTATATACAATTATTAAATACTTCTAAATTTCTCCAAATGATTCCACAATTGTTTCGAGTTAAGCAACTATATCTGATACTATATAAATAATGTTGAACTTACTCTGGTTCAGGTTGTCCATCGGCCTCGCATTCGATAATGAATGGATTGTCGCTTTCCTTATTTTGTTGCGCTACTTTGAATAGAAGTTCTCCGGGAGCCGGTTGCTTAATGATTCGTGGTGGGGAGTTGGCTGCACATATTACACAGAGAGAAAAGGAAGAGATGGGGAGAAGATCGATGAGCATTTGGGTTCTTGCACGCTAATTGATCACATAAATTGTGGCTCTCTTTCTCTTCCCACATTTATTTTTAGCCTTTTCAAAAATTGGTCACTAATTTTAAGCACTTTGAAGCAAAAACAAAAAAAAAACTGGAACAGATCTGAGGGGAATACTTCAGAGAGGTAAGTTCTTATAATAGGGTTCTCATTGGAGACTCCTCAATTTATCTACTGTGCCTTTACGAAAATCTCAAGTGATCTACGATCAATTTAGATAAGTTTCTCTAAATTCCCATTTCGAATGAAAACCTGCACCTGAAATGCATATTTTTAGCCTTTAAATAAATCCCAAGTGAATTATTAATGGATATTGGAAAATATATCGCATCCTGTACTTGTACAATTTATTAGGGATTTATTTTGGGTGTTATTACTAATTCGAAATGGGTTTGAGCTTCCTTTTGAACTATATTTGTTTATAAAATTCAATAATTACAAAAAATTCATATTTTTCTTTAGTTATTAATTTTCTAAATTCTGTGTGTTCTTTTCTTTAATTATCTTATTTAGAGCGTTAAATATCGAACATATATGTTAGATTTATTTGTCTTAAGTAGTTTAAGCTTCCTTTCGAACTATATTTATATATCAAATTTAATAAAATATATA
>JAJJHY010004047.1:4884067-4894497 GCA_021224005.1 Drosophila setifemur
GTCCTCTTTTCTTCAATTATCTTATTTAGTAATGTTATTTGGAGCATTAAATATTGAGCATTAAGCCAAGTTGGTTTTAGATTGTTAGCAATATCTTTATCGAATATATTTAATTAGTTTCATTAGTTTTACTTACTTCCTGCCGTTACACTGCCCAAAATGGCAGCCACTAGTACCGCGGCCAGCATCGTTGACTGCCGCCACATGGTTGGTCCTTTTGGTCCTCCTCGCAGAATTTGGGTATTCGTATTATTTGTTTTGTGGTTTGTTTATTTGTGTGGAATGTTTGCGTCTCTTAAATATCAAACAATTTTCGCAATAAGGAAAATTGCATGCGAGCGTCGAGCTTTTATTATTAAATTCTGCTGCCGTTGCCTCTGTTGCACTGCAAATAAGATTATTACAGCGTTGATAATCACAAGTCGTTGTCGTTTTCTTTGTCTTTGCTTTTGTTTTTGCTGGCGGCAACTTTACACTTTTCACAGTGCGAAAATTGTGAAAATCGCGACGCGAAAGGCGAGAAAAACCAGCGAGAGCGAGCGAGAGGGGCTGCATTAACTAGGGGGGCAGGGGCAGCTGCAGGGGGTGGGAGAGGGCAGTGGGCGGTGTGTGGTGGGTGGTCTTTGGTGTTGTGGGTGGCTGTGTGGATGGCAGTAAAAGTTCCGCACGTCGTCTATTGTCTGCAATGAAAAGTGAAAAGAGAGTGGAAAAAGAGGCGTGAGTAATGCAATTATTTAACACGATTCCAACGTGGAAAGTATCTCGGAACTTAATGTCTACCAGATGGCTCTTTGGATCCTTTAAATTGATTATAAGTGCACATTTTCTATAATTAAATTATTAGTTTACTCAAATACATTCACTACACTTTTAGAGAAAAATTTGAATTGTAAGGGTTTTTTTTTTGAAAGTTTATATGAAACACAATTACTTTGTATTCCCATTTATAAAGCATTAAACTTGTCTGCTTTATTATTTAAAAACAAGAAAGGAAGGCTAGCTTCGGTACCCGAAGCTTAGAATACCCTTGCAGGCTAGTTGCTTTCAAACCGTTCAATCGTTTGTATGGCAGCTATAGGATATAGTTATCCGATTTTTGGGTTTTTAAATTTCTAAAAAGGCTTTACTGTCTATAAAAACTGTTTTTCTCAAGAATGAATTAATTCTTAACACCAGAGTTATGCTCAATGACCCATTTTCTCCCATCGTTCCTATGGCAGCTATAGGATATAGTAGTCCAATTTTGATGAAACTTTCAGGATATGTTAAAATTGCTATTAAATAGAGTTTTCCAAGAAATAAATAAATTATCTTTAAAAATGGCGAAATTCTGGAACTTTTTCCCAATCGTTCCTATGGCAGCTATGTGATGTAGTGTTCCGATTCCGGCCGTTCCGACTTATATACTACCTGCAACAGATTGAAGGGTCGGTGCAAAGTTTCAGTCCGATAGCTTTAAAACTGAGGGACTAGTTTACATAGCAACCGACAGACAGACAGACAGACGGACAGACGGACAGACGGACATGGCTAGATCGACTCGGCTGGTGATGCTGATCAAGAATATATATACTTTATAGGGTCGGAAATGTCTCCTTCACTGCGTTACAAACTTCTGGTCAAAATTATAATACCCTCTGCAAGGGTATAATAAGCAAATACATACACAATTAAAAACTAATTCAAATATGAAATCAATTTGGTAGACAATAATACAAAAAGGCATAAAAGGTAACTAAAGTCATATTTAATTGCAGCGACAACTGTTCACATTTGCAATTATTTTCATCTATGCTTAATTTATTAATGACTGTGTCTGCATACAATTAAATATCCTATGTAATAGCAGTTTCCCGCTTTTCCACCTGCTTGGGCAATTTCGTAAATCATGTAAACACACCTTTTTGCCTTGACCAGAGACCTCCACAAAATTCGATATCGAATGCTGTTGGCCATTTCGAGTCGCAAAAGCGAACCCAAAAAAAAAAACACACACACAAAAAATAAAAAAGAAAAACTAAAAACAAAACGCATAAAAAAAAGGGGAAAAACAACAACACACGAGCCGACTATTGATTATTGTTAAATTTATTACTTTTGCCGACTATGGCGACGATTTTCGCCTTGGAACCGAGAAAATACAACGACGGAGGAAGTGGCCAAGAGAACTGAACTGAGACAATAGGCCAGGCCAGTAAAATGCCACCGAGAACGAGCCAAACAAAACCGAGAAACAAAACACCAACCGTCAATGAATCAATTTTGCTTTAAAATAATTACAATAGACGGCGAGGGATATATCTATATATACACGTATACATATCGGGCAAAGGAGGCAAGGAGAAGAGGCAATGTCATAGACCTGGTTAGAAAATGTGCCAGGGCAGTTAGCAGTTGGTGGAAGTGGAAAGCGCGAAAATGAGGAAAAGTCTACAGGGAAAAAACAAGTAAGAATCGTCGGGCCAAGGATACTATCTGCAATATACCCTCTTATTTGTATTTTGTATGATTTTTATTTATTTAAACACCAATTAATGGCAAGAAAATTAAATGGAAATCACAATTGAATTCTCTAGAAAATATATTATTTTAAACTATTTCCAAATACGATTTAGAATATGCTAAATATTGATAAGTTTATTTCGAAATCTACTAAACAGTGTAGTTAGAATAATATCAATTTAAGATTAAGTAAATATTTAATTCAGGCTACGACTGATAATAAAAATAAATAAATGAATTTAATAGAAATCGAATGAATTTCCTTTCTCAATGTCAACAATTTTCCATCATACCCCAAACGAGAAATGCCCATCGAGTACCCTTTTGTTTGTGGCAAAACAAAAGGGTTGGAAAATCCCCTCACGCTAATTGAATTAGCGTTTTCCCATTGACAGGTGCCCAGTGCCGTGGCCGTAGTCCGTGTTTTTCAGCTCTATTCTCCACGGGAACCTCTTCAAATTGGCTAACATGCTGCACTGCATCGGACGTTCCAGGTGCCGAGTTCCGAGTTGTATCCGTTTCGGTCTCGATTCCAAATCGCTGTTCTAGTGGATATATATTTGTTTGGGATTCAATATATATTTATATATTGTTGTGATGCAGCAGCAGTTCCAGCATTTTCAGCACCAACAACACCATCACCATCACATCCATCAGGTGCAATCGGATTCCCAGTTGGAGCACAGGAACTCTGATTTGGATTCGGATAGGAATCGGCGGGGGGATACGAATCAAAATCCCAATCAAAATCGGAATAGGAATACGGATCGGGTTGGCTCCGCCATGGATTTTCGTAATCTCTGCCAGCGACTCGATGTGGATAGTTTAAGGGGTAAATATATGTCAACCGAAAAACTGAATAATCTGGTTTATTTCCTATAACCCCAAATGTCTCTTGGGAAAAATCAATCTAAGATCTGAGTGCTTTCACTAATTTGTTTGACTTTAAAACTAATTTAAATTTATTTATGTTCTATTTTAACAAATTAAATTCCAACGAAATTTGTTACTTTGTTATATTTTAAAACTTTTCTTTTACTTTTTACTTCAAAGTGCAAACTATAATCATGGCAAAACATTTTTTTTTAATTTTGGTAAAATATTTATATTTATTATATTGTAATATTCATTGCAGTTTATCAAAATGTTTAGAATTGAATAATAATTTTTAATTTATGGATATGTTTCCATTGAAATTAAGCAAATGACCAGACAACATACCGAATACATATATATATATACATTTCCGAATCTCCAGATAAGAATATCCCTACTCCTTATGTTTTGTCCACAGCCAAACTTCCATCTCTGCCCCAGTTGAAGCTACCGAAATCGCTGCCCAAGCTGCGGGGTCGCAAGATTTTCCGCAGCTCCAAGGCCGGGGCAGGAGGAGGCGGAGCACCCGGAGCAGCATCCAAAGACGCAGCTCATCCGCCACACCATCAGCAGGAATCGCAGCATCTGCAGGTGGCGCCCCAATCGCAGCAGTTCATCAATCGAACTCCGCAGCGGATCTCCACCATCAGTTCGCTGATGTACGAGGCCAGTGAGCAGGAGGATATCAGATCGGGGAATCTGAACCGGGAACCGGGAACCTACAGAAGCGCCGGCAGTCTCGATGATGACTACTACGCTCCGGGCAGCATTCAGAGGGTCTCCCGTCCCATTAGTCCCATTCGCATTCCCGCAGCTGGGGCGGAGGAGCCGGGGAATTCCCAACCCACTTTTACCCAACGATTGCAGCGGGGCTACAAGAGTCTCAGTGAGCTGCGACTGAAGCACATCTTTGCGAAGCAAACCACTGTGCGGAGGGACAACATCGAGGTGGATCGCTATGTGGAGCAGTACGAGAGGGAGCTCAAGTCGGAGAAGCTGGAACAGGCTCGCAGGGATCGGGAGATTGCCGAGAACTATGATATCAAGATCAGAACGTTGAGCGGAACGCGTCAGAACACCTTCGAGGAGGACGAGGTGGAGCACGAACAGTTTGCGGAGAGGAGGAGCTCCAAGGCCCACTTGGAGACGGATGAGAGTGGCATGGAGGCCACTCCGCCGGCGCTGCCAGTGCGCAGGAAACCGGGAATAGCATCGACCAGATTCGCCAGGGTGAGGAAACCGCCTCTGGACATGGAGGTGCAGCCACCCGTGGAGGGAGAGGAGGTCAAGACCACTCCTCCACGTCCCAGCAGCTACAAACAGTTGCTGAATAGGTTGCCCAACCTGCCCAGTTTGCCCAATCTGCCGCAGCTCTCCAAGCCCAAGGAGGAGAAGGTTAAGTCGGAGGATAATGCTGCGGAGAATAATCCCAATCCCAAAATGGGCCTCAAACAGAATATCAAGAGGTTGCGGAAGTCCATCAAGAGACCAGCCAAGATCAAGGCAAAGGTCAGGTCAGCCAGCGAGGACTCGGATGAGGAGGAGGAGCAGGCGGGCAAGGAGCAGGCCGGCAAGGAACAGGCTCCACCCAGAAGCACCTCTGCTAATCTTCGAGCTCGCCTCAGCAGATTCGCTTCCACGGAGCAACTGCAACAGCGCTGGCGAAGTTTCAAGGTATCGTCCAAGGATGGCGAACCCAAAGCCGCCGCTCCTCCTCTGGAGGAGAACCAACGAGATGCAGGACCAGGAGGAAACACAGAAGCAGGGGCTAGAGTTTTGGGTGGCTTCCTGCTGGGCGCTCAACTGGAGAAGACCCTCGGCAAACTCAACGAGAAGATGCACCAGCTCAAGTTTTTTCAGCGCCACTCGAATCAAAGTCAGACCCAGAACCAGCCCAAACCCAATACGGTGGGCCATGAGCCCGTGGAGCTCGATGACGACAATGAGCTGGAGGCCACCTATCACCACAGCGACAGCGATGAGGAGGAGGACGATGGCGACGATAGCGGCGAGGATGTCTCCGCTGAGGAGGCGTTTGGCCAGATCCAGCGGGAAGGGGAGGAGGAGGAGGAGGAGGACCAGGAGGAGGAGCCGGATGAGGACGATTCCCTACCATCAACTGCGACCGCCCACGCTGCTCGCCAAATGGCGAAGCTGGCGGAGATTCAGGCGGCGTCAAAGGGCGGAGTGGCGGCCTGGAGCAGCGAATCGCTGGAGGAGATCGCCGACGAGGACTACCCGCGAGTCCTGATCCACCAGGAGCACTCGGACTCCTTTGAGTCCACGCTGATCATAGCGGTGGCGTCGAAAGGCTCCGTTTCTCCCTCTGCCAGAGGCACTTATCCTGCAGTCAGAGGATCACCCAATCCCGGAGTTCGTAGTTCTGTTTCTCCACAAGCTAAAACTTCCCACAGTCCCAATCCTTCCGCCAAGAGGTCTTCTTCTCCGGAGTACAAGAGTCCTGTGGCTGGGGCTTCCATCTCGACCAACTGGTTGCCCAACGATCAGATCATAGCTGGTTTCCAGGAGCAAAACTCCCGTGAAGCCTCCTCCTGGCCAGCTCCGGCTCTTTACAAACCCAAGAGCATTGATATATTTGAAGCCTCCTCTGGAGGACCTTCTGCCTTTGCGGACTTCGATGAGGCCCTGAGGAATGCTCCCGTCTTGAGGATCAGCGTCAGCACCTCCAGTGGCGAGGATGCGGATGACTCTAGAGCTAGTTCCAGGGTCACCAGAATACGTGTGCAGAGTCCACAGATCGGAAATAGCAGGGAAAGTTTGATGGCCCAGGAGGAGGAGGATGAGGATGAAGATCTGGAGGTGGATGTGGACTTGGAACTGGCTGAGGATGCGGATCTCGAAGAATTGGAGAGGGATTCCTCGGAACGTCCGCCCTCTGCATCGCCACCACCTCCTCCTCTGCCCCAGAGACGTCCACCGCCTCCACCCAAAGTCCAGGAAACTCCACCCATTTACGATGCAGTGCCTCCGCCTCTGCCGGTAACCAAACCGCCTATCCCAAGTCAGGTGACTAAGCCCGCTCCTGAGCCACCAATCAGCCGGGGTATCCCCCAGAGAACCACCTCCATGTCGCGACCGGCGAAACCTTTGGTCAAGACCAGTTCCCTTCGGCTCACCTACAACGAGCAGGTGCGACCCGGTGACATTGGCAAGGTCAACAAGTTGATCTCCCGTTTCGAGGGCGGCCGTCCCCGCCTCTGTCCTCGCAGGATGCATAGCGAGGAGTACGGACGGGGCAGGGATGAGGAAGAGGAGGAGGAGGAGTTAGCGAAGGAGGTGCAGGTCCTAATAGAGGAGCGCCAAGAGGTGCTCCAGAAGACCCGGGTCGCCGAATCGGTCACACCCACAAATCGCGGTGTGATCATACCACAAATAACTCTGAACAACAACAATGAGAAAACTGAAAAGCAGATTCCGGATCACCAACCGGATCAGGATGAAAGCAGGAAGAAGAAGAAGGAATCCCTGGACTTAACCCTAGATCGCCAGAACTCCAATTGCAGCCGCTCCGAGTACGGCTCTCCATTGTCCTTCCCCAGCAGCAGGCGCAGCTCCACACCCACGAATCTCAACAACAACAATGCTAGTCCCAATCAAAATCCCAATCCTAATCCCAATCCAACCTCGAATCCCCTGCAAATCCTGCAGCATCAGCGACGAAGCCGACGATCCATGACCCGCGACGATGACAATTTCTATAGCTTCGATAGCGACGAAGGTGAGTTCGGATTATATCCAACAATCACTAAAAAATGTTATCCCCGATTTCCCCGATACTAATTCTTTATTTATTACAGAGAACAGCTACTACTCTATAAGTCCCTCGGGCAGCAGTCGTTATGTGGTGGAAATATAATCGAAAAATAGTATTATAAGTAGGTTTAAGTCCCCAAAAAAATGTAACAATTTAAATATGAAAATCAACATTGAAACAAAATTATAATATTAGTTTCCATTATGAATTTTAATCGTATAAAATAAAATAATGGAACCTGTAAAGTTAGTTGAAAAAAAGATAAAATGGGAAAATTAAATTGAATTGAATTTAATAGAAAGAAAAATATTGAATATTTTCTGTTTGGGAAAAAATAACCAAATATAAAATATTCCCAAATTTATATATTTGGAAATTTAATTACCAAAGATTCCATATTTTCTTTTAGAAAATATTTAATTTTTTTTGTTATTTGGCTTAAGGTTTGACAAATAAATAATCCCTTGATCTACCAATCGATTCCAAAACTGCAATGTTTAATAATTTTGTTAACCAAATATTTTTTTTGTCTAGCATAAGCTTTTATTTATCTAATAAAGTACAACTTGTAAAAAAAATTACCCAAAAATAAAATAGCGATATAAATATCGCATATACAAAAAAAAAACCATAAAACTTAACCCACATTTAAGAGTTAATTATATTAAGCGAATTTTGTTTAGGGAAGATAACATCCAGCACGAGTCGATTTTCGAGGGAGGGTTTTGGATAAGTCGGAAGGAAGTTGATTAATAGCGCTAAAATGCAGGGATGGTCGGTAGAATAGGAAACCAAAAAAAAAAAAAACAGTAGACAGAGGTGCCAGCTGACACTCTGAGGCACCACCATGGCCACCGTATCGAAAACCGCCTTCCTTCCTGGTGGTTGCAACGATCCTCCTGCAGACCGAAAACCAGAATACGGAACCTGAAATACTTTCCCCTGCAGCAGCCAACTGACTCGAATCGCTGAGCGAGCGCATTTTAATTGTTAATTTATGCTAATTAATTAATTTGGTAAAGTCTCCCGACAAGGGTGGAAATATACATGTACGAGTATGTGTGTATATATCCAGACATTTTCAAATATATATGCAACATATGCCGGCTATAAGGATATAATGCACTGTGGATTTGGCTGAGTTGCTGTTGATAGGCGGAAAATGGGAAAGATCATGGCAACCACTCGAGAAACATCTGTTTTAGTTGCATTTTAAGGGAATCGAATGCAGAACCAATTAAGAGAATATATATTGTTCTTTTTACTATAATTATCCATGATCATTAATAAATAAACTAATACCAACTAAAAGTCACAGGAATTGCTGCAATTACTCATTGTAGGTTTACAAATCAATAATGAGCTCATAGCTCAGGCTAAACTCATCTGTTGACTCATATTAAAGAGAAAATGTGTCTCTTCTGAAATATATCAAATGTATTTCGAATTTCTAGGAATTTTTTAATGATCAAGAAAGTATAAATAAAATATTTTTAAAATATTAAAAAGGCAGCATAACATTTTATATGAAATAATACTTTCAATGTTGTTAAGAACAGCAAGAGTAGTTTTTTCAGACTTTAGTATTTTAAATGGAGTAAAATTGTAAAATCCATTTCAACTAATTGAAATATATTACATAAAATAAATACTAATTTGTTTTGAATTCTAGAAGAAATCCAGAATGTCAGGTTGAAGTTTTTGTGTACATTTCGTACACATTTTCAGTTGTTTTGACTTTGATTTTTGCTGGCCTTGGCCCTTTGATTTCACTGCAATGCAGCACTTCACATTTTTCCGGCCCCCCATTTTCACGGCTTAGTCATTTTCCTGGGGGGAAAGCAGCTGCTTCTGCTGTTGCTGATGATTCATTAGGCGGCTTAGAAAATCTCTTCCTCCGGCCTTCCTCATCAGAGTGGAAGAGGAAGGAGGAGCGATGAGGTGGGGTGCTGGGTGATTGAATGACTCTTGTGGGGTCATTTCGGGCCTTTAATCAGAGCAAATTAATAAGCACATACTGGCTGCCCTACCCCCCTCCTCCTCCTCCTCCACCTCTTTTGATTAATTAAACTTTGCTTGTGCTGGTGACTAATTTTCCTCGCTTTTCTTTTCTCCTGTTTTATTATACACTTTAATTTCCTCGCCCTCATCCAGAGGCATTAAATGCCAATAAATTTTCCACCAAATATTTTTGAGCGGGGAGGGGCTCTACTTATTGATACCAGCATTTCTTTTATTATTTTCCAGAACTGTTGATTTTGGGTTCGAAGGGGAGAGGAGGGGAGCAATTAAAAGTGGGAACATTCTCAACGGAGGCAGTTCGAAGAGTAAATAAGTGCGAAATTGCCATTTAGTTTTGGTAGGTTTTAGGTAGCTCCCCGTGAATCACACATTCTACTACATCTCTCTCCATATACGAGTATGTCTGGGTACATATCATTCTTTTCGTGGCTCGTTCTGGTTTCCACCCCATCGGAAACAGCTGCAAGCAAAGTTATTTGACACGCGACCAAGCCAACACCAAAGTATCTACAGTGTTGCAAGGACTCGGATCCGCAGATACAGATACACACAGCCCGCACCCCCGAGGATGCGAGATCCAAGAAAAAAATATAAATCCACCCCAATCAATGCGGAATGAAATGTATTCCGCTTTCCCTTTGTTGTTCGGTTCTATATATTTCTGCTTTGTTTTTTTTTGTTTTTCGGTGTGTGTGGTCAGCATGGGAAATGGATTAAATGAATGAACCAACGAATGACTGGCCAAATGTTGCATCAATCGGATGAACAATTTCTGTCAGCTTTGATTAGGATATTTTGTGAATTGAAAATAAGGGAATTGCATAATCAAGTAGTTAAATATATTACAAAACAAAAACTTTAAGCTAGATGTTGCGAATAATTTGGTTTTGATATTTAATTTATTTCATTTTATTTTCGTACATACAACGAGTACAATTATATTTTTTAATATTTGTTTTAAATATGCCATTTAACTTTTAATCAATCATATAAAATTCCCCTGCTCATTTTCGAGGAAGAGGAAAGCGGAACATTCAAAGGAAGTAAGCTAAGCAGGCGCAAAACTTTTAACCACACACAAAGATAGAGGCAGGGGGCGGCTGCAGGGGAAAAGTCGGAAAAGTGGGAGATGGGTGGCGGCATTTTCCACTGGGAGTTGCTGTCAGGTTTCCGGACCACAGACGACGAGGAGTTCAATGCTCCTCGCTGGTCTCTGGTGGGGCAACATAATGCAATTTATGAAATGGGAGCTCCG
>JAJJHY010004047.1:4894518-4916466 GCA_021224005.1 Drosophila setifemur
CTCCCCCCACCCCTTCTGAGTTTTTCCTCCACCCTCCTCCCCTGAAATTACCACATTTAAAGCGGTTACCAACTAACGCACTAAACGGAAGTTTTAAGCCCCCAACTAACAGTGAGGAAATGTTGGAAAAAAGAAAAGTAGATCATACGGGAATGTTTGAAAAATAAGAGAAGAAAAAAGAAAGGGGGTAAGAGTAATGGCTCCAAAGAAAATGCATCTGCCTAATGGATTTTTTGTTTTGTGTTGTTTTTTAAAATTCCCCAAGGTCGAGGAATGTACATAAAATCATTGAAGCAAACTTAACTATTACTGACATGCTATTAACTTTTAATGTAATTTTGCAATATTTATTTATGATATAATCCACATTTTTAAAACATTTTAAATCCTATATAAAAATACTTTAAAAGTGTTGTGTAAACATATTAAATTTCAACACATTTTTAGATTACAATCATAGTTACAATAAAAATCATTGTTAGTAAACAAGTAAACAAAGCGATTAGTTGATTACAAATTATTGAATTCTGTTCCGGCAATAAATATACTGAAAGATAATAAACTGAGCATTCAGCACAATTCGATTTTGCAGCCTGCAAGCAAATGAAGATCTCAAAAGGGATCGATTGTGTTTCGTTCTGAACTCTGTGTTTTTGTACTCGTATATATATCTTTGCGATATCGGAGGGGACACTTAATTTGCTTTACCATAAACACAAATCACAAAACCAAAATGTCGGCCCAGCTTTGTCGGAGCAAAAGCTTTTTTATATTCGTGGTTTTCTTTTTTTTTTTTTGTCAGACAAAAATACTAATAATAAAAAAAATAAAAAAGAGACAGCGTCAAATGGTGACTCAAAGCTAATTCAAGCTTGTATCTTTCGTTGCTTATTTTCCCCCATGGATTCAGGTATTTTTATTTTCGGACACACCCAGTGAGAGAAAATATGTACGAGTATGACAAGCTCTGAGTTTGTTTGAGCCTCTCTTGGCTTCGTCTCTTTTTTTCTATTTATTCTTCGATTTTTTTTTTTGTGGGAAATTAAGTTGTACAATTGCTGTTGAATTTGTGGTAATTCAAATAAACAGGAGTGCCCAAATATATATTTGTCTGGAATATGTGGTAAGTTCGTGGGATAATCTTATTTAAATGATTAAAACTCTATAAATATATATGATTTTTGTTAATTGGTTAAGGTATATCTCAAATAATTCTTTGCTTTTAATTAACTACCACTAATCCAGATTCAATCTAGTTTGTCTCCACTGTAGTAGTCGAGTGCCATGCCCCTTTTTTCGTGTGTTGCATTCATCGCGTTCACACACATTTAACCCAAATGACAAGAGTGCCCAAGTAGCCCCATTGGGCATGGAATAAAAAAAAAAACTGCAAACAAATAAAAAGAAGTTGGAGGCGCTGAAGAAAGAACTAAAATATATAGGTGCATGGGCATATGGAAGATCGGGGCGGGTTGGGTTGGGTTGGGTTGGGTAATGCAAATTGCACTCGCCACTCCTGTCTGTCGCCGTTTTTCATATTTCCCTTTTGTTAGTATCTTTTTTTCTTCTTTTTTTTTTCGTCTGTATGCAACTGTGCCACATGGGGTTTTCTCTGGCGGATTTCCATTTCCCCCCCGCCCCTCGATTTCGCCACCCGAAAACACTTAAGAGTGCAATGCACTCGACGCCGGCAGAGCAACGGTACTCGCACCTAGAGCAGCCGCAAAACGGATGATAAAACAAGCGAAACTAACCAATGCACTGCGAGAAAATCTATAGTCTAACCCAATCATTAAATCGGTAAGAAATGGGTATGCAAAGTATATTGTCATATAGAGAAAAAAAAAAGTAATAGTAACAAATTTTAAATGTTTTCATATGACTATTATTAAAAACAAACAACAGTTTTTATTTCCTTAATGAATAACAAAGATAAAGGGCTGGCCAGTTAGTTTTTCGCAAAACTGCTTTGCAAATTTGTAATTAACAAATTATCTCTCAGTGCCAAAAAGAAAAGATATGAAGGCAACAAAACAGCAAGGCAACTAAAAAAGCAAATAAAATGAAAACAACAAACAAACATCTAAGCGTGGCAACCGCGAAAACCGCGAACCGGCATCGGGAGTCCCCTTAACCCACAACAACCAACCAGCGCGCACACACACTTTTCGCCGGCACTGTATAAGGCGCACAACCCACTCCGGCCATATAGCGAGAGATATACATATGGAAGTCGGTGCGAAAAAAGGCCAGGCAAAAAAAAAAAGAAAATGCAAAAACCAAAAGAGTGGTTGACTAATCAAAGCTGAAAGGAAGTTGCAACTATGGAAAATGGCAAAGGAAACCCTTTTATGAGTTTAGATAACTTTGTGACTGTATCTTTCATACTTTCGGCTACTTTATGAATGTATCTATTCGATTTTTATTTAGTTTATTAAAGGAAATGGAGGTCTAGAAATATTTAGAAACTACTTTCTTTGAATATTTGATGTTTAAGAATATTTCTTAGAATATTTATAAAAGTTTGTACTTTCGAAATAATGAAATCAACTCTCAGCATGAAATATTAGAAGGATATTGAATATCAAATAATTTTAAATAAAAGCTCCATTCATTTCATGTAAATTTCTTTAATCAGAAGACATGCTAAATTAGTTTTATCACTAGAAATGAAACCTCCCAAGAGCCAGAGAAACCAGAAGATTCAGGGTACCACTTCCTTAGCAACATGTCCGATTGAATTGTAGGCGATGAGTGATGATGACATCATCACTTCGAGCTTGCCGGCCAGGCATTATAATTTTGTTGTCTCTCTTCGTTTTTTTGTTTTTTTTTGTTGCTGTCGATGTGTGTGTTGCCATTTGTTTGTTTTGTGGAGCATAAAAAAAAAAGCCGAATATTTCCTGGCCAACAAAAAAAAAAGAGCTGCTGCCTTATTATTGATTTTTTGTTGGGCAAAACAGGAAAACAAAAGTAAAGGATTTCTGGCTTGCGACATGCAACCTCAAAAGTGACATCATGACAGGATTTTCTCTGTTTTATTGTGGATTAAAAGTTGCACGAAAAAAAAACAAAAAGACACGGAGAAAAATGTGCGTGGAGATGAGAGGAGAATATGACGCAATCGCCAGCTGTTTGGATTTGAAGCTAAAAATGTGAACCGTAAGATCGAAAGAAATCCACATGGCACAAAGCTCCGAAAAAGATACAGACCTCAATATCAATATATATATATATATCACACACACAGATACAGATACAATCTAACATCCGCGCGCATAAATTTATAGATATTTACTTGATATGTGTGTGTGTGTGTGTGTTCGTGTGTTGTGTATTTATAATTCTTCCAAGTTTTTGGGCGTTCCATTTTAATTATAACAAATACCAGGCAATTGCAGGCCAAAACAAAAACTATCAACATAAATCTCATAAATTGGGTGAGCTGAGAGCGAGAGCAAGAGATATATATCGATGATATCATATACAACATATATATATTCAGCAGCCATTCCAGCAGCAATGACAAAACCCATGGCAAAAATATATACGAGTATATGGGAGGAGTGTGAATCAAAAATTGATAGACTAGTAAGCGAGATAAGGGAAAATAATTACAAAAGCCCCCAGGAACCGGGAAAATTGATAATTGAAAGTTCCCTCATTGCGTTCAATAGCAATTTAATTACAAAGCAAATCACTCAAGATCAATGTCAGTCCACCGACAAAAATGGGGGAATCTATTGGGTTTAAACAAAACAAAACACAAGATAAAAGAACTTTGGCGGACATAAAGTATGTTGGAAGGTAAACAACAATGCCTAAGGAAATTGTATGAAATTTGAATACTCCATAAATTACATTGGGAAAACGAATCAATGTTTAGCTAATTTTCCAAAACAATCTCACAAGTTGCTGCTTAATAAGTTTCTATATCATATGATAAATAAGTANCAAGTTTTTGGGCGTTCCATTTTAATTATAACAAATACCAGGCAATTGCAGGCCAAAACAAAAACTATCAACATAAATCTCATAAATTGGGTGAGCTGAGAGCGAGAGCAAGAGATATATATCGATGATATCATATACAACATATATATTCAGCAGCCATTCCAGCAATGACAAAACCCATGGCAAAAAAAAATATATATATGGGAGGAGTGTGAATCAAAAATTGATCGACTAGTAAGCGAGATAAGGGAAAATAATTACAAAAGCCCCCAGGAACCGAGAAAATTGATAATTGAAAGTTCCCTCATTGCGTTCAATACCAATTTAATTACAAAGCAAATCACTCAAGATCAATGTCAGTCCATCGAAAAAATGGGGGAATCTATGGGGTTTAAACCAAACAAAACTCAAGATAAAAGAACTTTGGCGGACATAAAGTATGTTGGAAGGTAAACAACAATGCCTAAGGAAATTGTATGAAATTTGAATACTCCATAAATTACATTTGGAAAACGAATCAATGTTTAGCTAATTTTTCAAAACAATCTCACAAGTTGCTGCTTAATAAGTTTCTATATCATATGATAAATAAGTAGTTTAATATATGAGGAAAACATTAATTATATATTTCAAATATATTGTAATAGAAATATTAAGTTTCAAACCCACTGTAAACAAAACCTTACAAAAGTTAATTGAAATTCAAAAGACCCAAGTTAAATATATGTTATATGTATGAAACAAAGGCAAGTAGCTGATATGTAATCGCAGTTTTAGTGCGTCTTTTTAACGCTTAAAGGTTGCAACCTTATTGTGCGGATGATGTCACAATATTAAAAATAATCTAATTATGCACAAATGTGAATATATATATATATATATCAAATTTATTGGTTTGCTGCTTTGACTCACAGCACATTTCATGCAGATACTTTGCTAAATATATAACAACAAATCAACTGCAATCGAAAACATATGATTCTAAATTATCAACAGAAGCCTCATTTCCTTTTGACCCCCATTAATGCAGATCGCTTTCATTGAGACAACCTTGAATTGCAAGCGATAAGCTGGCTGAAAGTATTTGAAGTTTGATCGCTCTGGGCATTGAAAGTATCTCCATGAAGAACCCCACCACCGTCCCCCGTCCCCCCTGAATATATTTGTGTGATCTCTAATTTATGTGGCGAACAATGGAAAAAGTCAAGCATAATTAAAGCAGTTCATTAATTGGGGAGCCAACGAAACGGAGAATCACACTCATGGTTATTGGTACACAAGAAAAATAATTAACCATTTCAATTGAGTATTTCACTTTTAGAAATTGTAAATTCTCATTTTATTTCACACATTAAAATGTGAACCTTTTGATATTTGATAAGAAATATATGAAATATTGTTGGTTCCACTTAAAATTGGTAAGCCAGCCAATATTTCTTTCTGTGCATGTATGAACTACTGGGAGAGCCGCCTCTATTTTTGGTCATGCTTCGCTTATTTGCATTATTGTCACTTCTCTAGGCCTTTTTTTTAGCTCTCCCTGCGACAAACTGTGAAATAAATTTGCAATTTGTCATCAAAAATATGGGTGGGAATCTTCAGAAGAATGGCGACCCGATCACCGATCGTTCAGATAGCGATAGTAATTGGCCTTGTTTGTTTTTGAATTGAATGTCATGGTAATCTAGGGATTTAATCCATTGCTATAAACTTTAACACAATTATTTGCAATCTTTTCTGAACCATAGTTTGTCTAAACTACGAAATTGCTATTAAAAGCCTTGCTTAAAAGTCAAAGTTAAGCCAGAATTTAGGGCTGTAAGAAGGAAATAAGCCCGCAATAAACTCTTAACTTTATTAAATCAACCACCCCCATCCACGAATACAAACACCCTCGCCCCCCCCTGTTCGGGCCACCAAGGGCATTCATTAGCCAACTGGCAGGCTAATTTTTTATTGCCGCTGCTGCTGCTGCTTCAGTTGCTGTGTTGTTGTCGTTGTTGTTGCTATTTCAGTTTTCTTTTTTTTTTCTTTTTTTTTGGGTCGACTCGGGGCGGAGGCAGCGTCGCTGTCGGCGGCGTTGCTGGGGCGTAACGGGTGGCGCAGCATTAAGTATTAACAATGATGACGTCGGCGCTGCGATGACCGCATGGTCAACAACAACAACGACAACAACAACAGCAACGCCAGACAACAACTTCACCAACCGCTGTAGCAAAAGATACAGTCGAAATTCAGTAAGCCTACAAATATCTAGAAAAGTATATTTTCATGCAAATAAGCTATAAGCAAATAAATCAATGCCAATATTTGTTTAAAATGAATGGAATACAAGAAACTAATTTTAAATCAAATATACCTATAAAATATATTGAATTCAAAACTAAGGAACCACAAGATTTAAAATAACTATTTGTAATTTATCAATCAAAAATCATTCAATTAAAAAAGTTTAGAAAATTGTTATGCAACATAGATCATAGATCTTAGCAAACTTGAACTGTAGCTTAAGGATTAGTGAAATATATCTCTCTAAAATGTATTAGATAACTGAGGATCATTTTATTTAAAAGGTTTTTTTTTCTAACTTTAAAAACTGGTTTAAGGTCAATGAGAAATCTGAGAAGTACACCAAAAATTTGAAATCAAATTATTTCGATATTGCTCAGTTGCCAATTTAGTGAATCTCCACTGTGGATTTCCAAATAAAAAATTTGAAATTCAATTTGAATTTTGGTTTCAGCGTTTTAAAATATATTCACATATTCGTATGTAAAACTATCTCGAGAGCACGACTCGGCAGAGAGAGGTAAAGAAGAGAGGAGAATTGAAGCTGATCTCTGAATCTGCCCCACCTTCACGCACACACTCGCAAAACACAACACAGCACGACTCACACACACAACGCACACCGATGCAACTGTAATTCGCGCTCATTGTCTGCGCTCTTCTTCTTCTTCAACAAAACCTGTTTTTGGTCAACGAAAAAAAAAAAAAAAGATGGTGTGTGACTTAAGACTACTCTTCGAATTTAAACGATATTTCTTAATACAATTAATTCAAAAACTTACCTATGCCATAAAGCTTGAAGTCTCCAAAGCCAACTGAACGCAACAACAACAAGCCAATATTATAAGTAAAAGCGCTCAAAAACTCCAAACTCAGGTAAGAGAGTCAGTGGCCAAAGAGAGGAAATTAATGCGAAAGAGCGAGTTTTGGCTTCGTGGTAAGCCACCAATACATACAAGCACAAACAAAACCGTCAAGAAAAACAGCTTAAATTATGTTTGAGTTTTTGAGCGCTTTTTGTGTTTTTCTTCACGTCTCGTTTCTTTTTTTTTTTTACTGCTGTACAGTAAACTAAAGTTAAGTTCCTTGTTGTTGTTGTTTCATTACGTTGCTCTGCTGCTTCTGATTTCAGTCTTCCTCTTCTTTTGGCGTCCTATGCTTTTTCCTTTTTTGTTGTCATCGTGATTTTCGCACTTTGAGTGAATTTCGGAATTACAAGCTTCGACTTTGGCATTTGATCAATTAATTAAACTCTTATTTTTGGGTGCGGCACAAATTCAAAATACAAAAAAAAAAAAATAGATTCGAATAGACAACAACTTTTTGTTTTGTTTTGAGGATGTTTTGTCTGTGCGCCAGCTGCCAATTTTAAACAATTCCCACACACACACGCACGCCAAAGCACGGACGCACACACACGAACGCTGCCACTAGAAAAAAATAAGCAAACTACTAGTAGGGAAAACCGAAGTAAATAAGAAAATCTTCTAAACGACAACGACGGACGGCGTCAGTTCAATTTCAATTTTTTTCAATTTCAATTCCAATTCCATTGCGCCTGTCTCGCTCGCACGCACGGCGCCCGGCTTGCTCACTTACACACACGCACACAGACAGGACCAACACAACCGCGCGGTTCGAGTCGAAAATTGCAAGTGAGAGCCGACACATTCGAATGGTAATGAGTGGAATTGACCAGCCAGTGTGGCCAGGCGAGCTCAGGCTGAATAATGCCATGCTTTCCCACCGTGCCACTCTCTGGTCACTCTGCGGTTCAAAGGCGCAATTTAAATTCGACGAAGATGCCACCGAAACGTGCCAAAAAAACAGCGGTAAATGGAATTTCAAGTTTTTCAGGAGTTTAAATTACATATAAAATTAAATTGTAGGAGCCAGCTAAGCAGGAGGAACCGCCAGATGAACTGGACCCCTCGCAGCCAGTGCTCTACATCGAGCACTGCCGATCCTGACGAGTCTTTCGTAGGCGCGCGGAGGAGCTGCACAGCGCTCTGCAGGAGCGCGGTCTCCGGCAGCTTCAGCTTCGGCTAAATGCAACCGGAGCTCCCCGCCGGGGAGCTTTCGAGCTGCACTTGGCTGCTGGAGGAGCAAAGGAAGAGAAGGAGGCGGAGCAGGTGGCACTTTGGTCGGGACTAAAGCGTGGACCACCGCGTGCTCTCAAGTTTCCTCAGGTGGATGAAGTATACGACCGTATAGCGGAGATCCTAGGCGGGGAGCAGAAACAGGAGTCCAAAGTGGGTTAGTCACCAAAAGAGCAGGAACAGTAGCTAAGATTTTACCTAATTTCAGGAAGTTGCCAAGCAGGAGAAGAAAGAACCATCCAAGGAGCAAGAGCAGCCAAAAACACTGTTGAAGAAGGCTAGCTCTGCTGGTAAAGCCCAGAAGAGAAAGGCATCCTCTGAAGAAGTGCAAGAGGAACTGCCTCAAACCAGTGCTCAAAGCAAGCGTTCCACTAGATCCTCCACAGAAGAGTCACAAAAAAAGCAAGAATCCTCCAAAGAACAGGAGCAGGACCAGCCTGAACAAAGCAAGCGTTCAACCAGAGCATCCACCGAAGAATCCTCTGAGGAACTGCCTCAAGCCCGACCGAAACGCAAGCGATCCACCAGATCCTCCATAGAAGAGTCCACCGCCCCGTCCAAGCGCAGGAAATAGTTGTTCCCAAAGGAAATCCCAGCCAGCAATAGAGCCTCATGACCGACGATCGGTCAATCCTCTCCAGGAACCGCTCATTGCGAACACCTTTGCCTTTGCTAAATGGATTTTCCTTGCCAAAATACAAATAAAACATTCCACACACACACACAATTTGTTATTACAAAATATATTAAAACATCTTAGAAACCTATTCTCCTTTTTCCTTCTGGGATTTTTCATCTGATTCTTTTTTGTTGCCTCAAGTATTTTCATAAATTTTGCGATACTTTGATTTTCTCGAAATTTACACAATTTTCCATTTGATCTTGCTTTATTTTTGGTTTTTTTTTTTGCATTTTGTTTGTTTTCGCTTTTTTTTTTTAAATCTTAGTTTTGCGTTAAAATTTGTTTTCAGCTCTGCTTAAAATGTATCCTAGATGTTCCTAGAGAAAAATTTTGGTTTTACGAAATTGTTTTTTAGCTTCTTTTCTATATGCTAGAGATACCCTACCACTTGCCTAAATTATTAGATTACACTTTGAATTTTGTCTCCGTTTTTGTTTTTGTTTTTATGTTTTGTTTTGGATTTGCATTAATTAAATGTAGGTGTATGAAAAAAAATGTGTTTTTTTTGCGATAATGGGTAAAGATATTAAAGAGAGAGAGAGAGAGATAGAGAAATATATAGAAGTTGCAGCAACAGAAACCGAGAGATTGCGATTAGGTGGTGAGCTGGTCGGGAAAGGCGGACCAACTTTAAGTAGAGTTGCTAATATAATGTATATATATATATATAAATATATATATGTCTGTACACTCATATATATGTAAAATGTATAATATAATGGCATGGATCGGGCCAACTCCTCAAAATTGCAACTAATTAGCTTTTCTAAACCATATGCTGGGGAAGATTAGAGAAGCGGGAGCATCAGGGTGTGTTTTAAAACCCTGTCGATCAATATAATCAATTATAAAATATAGTTTTTAATATTAGAATATTGAGTTCTCATTCTCGATTCAAAATTAATATATAATTCAATTTGAAATAAAATCAATTTCTTGATATCTTCTCAGGTAAAAAATAAGCTAACAAAAACTTTGGAAAATATAAAACTTAATGGAGAATATTCTTAGTTGTGATTGAAATCGAATAACTTATATCTTTTCAGTCATTTTCAAAATTCAAAAATAAAATATTACAGATTAAGTTAATGATGATTTAAGGGGGAATAGATCTAATAATCTTTCACCTCTAAATTTTCAATTTAACAATTCGAAATCCAAAGCAAAATCTTGAATTGTTCAACCAAAAACAATAGTTTTCCAAACAGGGTTTCAGAAATAATAAAAAAAAAATAGCTGATGATCCCAAAAAAAAAAAAAATAGATATACGAGTATATATATTAAATATTTAGTTGCAAGCTTAGTGAAGTTGGCGGTCCAAGTCCGCGTAAGTTAAAAAACAACAATCAATTGGCTATGGGAACGTAAAGTTAAGAGAGGCGAAACATTGGAAATGTATTGGCTACTTGGTGTGCCTGTTGCGGGTGCGCGATTCTAAACCTGATCATGATCCATCTCCTAGTCCTGTTTCTATTCCATGGTGGTCCATTTGATTTGATTTTCGATTTTCGATTTTAGTTCTCTGTTCTGTTCTCTGTTTTCCTGGGGCTAATCAACTAAAACTTAAGAGCTACCATTTAAATTAGTTCATTTTGGGTACGAAATCAAAGGCAAAGAACGAGGGCGGGCGCAGGCGCGGGCGCGGGGTGGATTGATTGTGTGGGTGGTGGTTCTGAAGTGGTTTCCGGTTAGCGAGTGGAGCAGCGTTACAGATACTTCCGGTAGTTGCGCAGATGGGCGTTCGCGTCCTCCACCACGCCCACCGCGGCAGCGGCACTCTCGAAGGAGGGCGGCTCGATCACCATTCCCGTGCTGGGAGAGTCTGCTCCGCCCTTGCCTCGCCGCCGGCCGCGGGTGCCCGCTCCCCGGGATCGTCGACTGTTGGCTCCCGATCCGGCTGATCCGACGCCCGCTCCTCCGGCACCGCCACCGCTTCCAGCACCCGCTGCCGATCCACCGGGCAGGCCCAGACCGCTGCTTAGGATGCCAATGGTTGCTCCATTGCTGCCCGGCACACTCTCCAACGACTCGATGGCCTCCAGCGAGGCGTCCAGAGCGGCGTCTGTGGTGGTGATTCTGGTCCTAGTCGCGGCACTGCGTCTCCGTGAGCTGGAGCCGCCGCCCGAGTGACTGCCACCGCCTCCTCCACCGCCGGAGTGACCACTGCCTCCGCCGCCGCCGCCTCCCATTCCTCCTCCGTCACCACCTCGCTTGCCCGGCCGCCGTTTGCGCCGCTTCTTGTTCCCGTAACGCGGATCGTAGTCATACTCATCGTCCGCCGGCGACTTGGGCTCCTCCAGCGAGTCCACGTCGTTCATGTCCATGTCGTCGTAGAACCACTCCTTCGGCAGGTGCTCCTCCTTGTTGGCCATCTGCTGGTGCTGGTGCTGCTGTTGGCTGTCCTTGCTGTCGGAGGTATCCCCGCCGGCTGCTCCTAGCGAGCTGGACTCCTCCAAGCTGAAGGCTCCATTGAAGTCGTGCGTTGTGTCGCTATGCAGGGATCCCAGAACCGAGGGCGCCGAAGCTCCGCCGCCTGTCAGCATGTTGAGCGTCAGCGAGGAGGAGCTGCCCAGGCTGCTGCTGCCCGTCAGGGATCCACCTCCTCCTCCTCCTCCAACTCCAACGCTGCTGGTGAAGTTGCTCAGGCCCAGGCTGAGGCCACCGCCAGCCACCAGCGCCTCGTGCTCCTTGCGCAGCGCCTGGAAGGGGCGCTCCGGAAAGCGACTAAGGAGTAAAATGGTAAAAGTATAATATGAGAAGGGTGAATCATTATTGGGAAAGGAGAATTACACAAAAATATCCATTATTTGTATCCGATTCCCACGAGATCCTAGCTTGGCCATCTTCTACAGCCGATTTTTGGGACAAGGAACTCCTTAATCCTCATCTGAATGCCCCTCTTCCCAGTACAGAAACCCAAATGTCATCCGTTTTCCTATAGATCTTTGCACGAACCAGTTGGACACGTTTCCCAATAGGTATTTAAGCTATGTTAGGAGTCCTGGCTTCCAGATTCTGCTTAAAATCCATTGAATCCTCACCATTATATCTGGCGCAAGAGGAGTACATAGTTCATCCAATCGGATAACTATTATTCCTTGCCCCATCACCTGAACACCTTCTTCAAGAGTAATTTATGTAATATAAGATGCACTTCCTCAAAATACATATTAATTATATACATATATATATTTATATATGTATCCCTTCTCCACATTCAACTACAACCCATGAAATTGTTGCCCAGATCCCAATCCTCAAGCGGTATTTGCTCTAACGAAGGCATCTCGGGACATCACCAGCTCCATGGTTATCCATAAGCCCCGAAATCCACTCCTGCATCCTAATTCCAACGAACTCCATGGGGAATCTTTGCCCCAACCCATTCCTTCATTAGGGTAATACCTTCCCCAAACCCTATGTGGGGCACATTCCGTTCCGCATCCTCACCTGTACATCTTGCTCAAGTATTGCCGACGACTCTTGCGCCATCGCGCCGCCGGATAGGTGTAGATCTGGCCCTGCCGAAAGCCGGGCATGCGCTGCCGCTTGTCCAGGAAGAGCTGCGAGTGGTTCTGGGCCACTCCCGTCTGGGGGTCCAGGAAGGGCAGCCGAAGCCTCCGTTCGATGCACAGGCGTGTGTTGAAATTGGCGCTGTACTCGATCGTCTCCCGGTAGCTGACGTCCTTGAGGAAGTTCTCGATCTTGGCCAGGTTCGGCATGGAGACGATCTGGATGTTAACGCTGGCTGAGGACATGCTGATGCGTTGGCCGGGTCGGACGGATCCTGGAGGATCCTCCTGCAATCCTTATTGCCGAACACAAACAATCCCAAACGTAGTCCCGGCGCCGCTAATCCATCCCAGAATTCCCAAGTGGACAGCCCGGTATCCAGCGCGTATTTTCGCCGAGTGTACGTTTTTCGTGCGCTTGTTTCGCTTTTCGTTTCTCGTTTTCCGTTTCTTATCTCTCTTTTTTTTTTGTGATTCGCTCCCTGTTTTTTTTTCTCCTCCGCTTTTTCTTCACTCCACACTGCTTTCCCAGCTTCGCTGCTCTCCTCTATCCGCGTGACGTGGGCGGCTGAAGGCTGGGGGCGTGGCCGGACGGATCCGGAGCAGCGCGATCAACGGCCGGATTTTCCAATTGTTAATTGATCAGAAATTATTGACGATTTTCGTTCTCTACGTTTCGGTTTCCTTCGCCGATTTTCTAGCCAAAATAATAGTGATGGCCGCCAGTCGATAGTTTTTCTTATCGCTCACGGCTCACGTGTCACGGCTGGCCGGGAAATATCGCCAGCGTGAACGGGTCACGGGCAGCACGAAAATCAAAAAAAAAAAAAACAATTCACAAATATTTTTAACCTATTTTCAAATGGGATTTATATTAACTATTATGATATAGAAAATATCCAGTTAAAATTCCTGGTATAATCACAGGTTTTATCCAACTACAATTTTGGATTATGATTTATCAAGATTTTCTTGTTGTTTATTGTATATATTTGAACCTATATATGTACATATATATTTAATAATACAAATAACAATCATCCCCGTCTTTAAACAGTAAAAAACAATATCTAAATTCATAACAAAAACAAAAAAAAAATGCTGCATATATTGGTTAAATTAAGGAATTATTTGGTTTTCCTCTTTCCAGACTTGCTCTTCAGTTTCAAAGGAACCTTTTGCTCCGGAATGGCGCGATATGTTCCGTGCAATTTATCCAAAATACCCAACACGCCGTAGTTATAGTTGAATCTGAAAGATACATATAAGAGGATTAAATTAAGACAACTAAAAATATATGATTAACAAATGTATACTTATTTAAGCTACACATTTAATGAGCTCTAGAAAGAAATTATTTATTTAAGGTTGAAACAAAGGAAACTATTTAGAATATTTAAAAATATAGAAAACATCGTTAAGTAAAAAATAATAATCCGATAAGGAAAATGCAATTCAAAACATTTCGAAACAAATTTGTTAAAATAAAAAAAGGTAGTATTAAAAAGGAGCTTGGCCAAACATTAAACAAAATATGGCAGAAATTAAATTTAAATCCAAATGGAAATACAAAATTTAATGAGTAAAATTAAAAAACAGGCACTCACTTGGCATGGTGGTAGTCGTGGAACCTCACCGATCCGGCTGACCAGGGGAAACTGTAGCCGGTGTGATCGCTCATCGAGTTGACAATGGCCAGGGCGAAGATGACCCAGGCGAGGGCCACATGGGTGCCCAGAATGGCAATGGACATGGCCACGGGCATCAGATTGGCCACCACATGCTCCACGGGATGGGCATACAGGGTGATGGCCGCAATGGGAGCTGTCCACTCGTGGTGCTTCTTATGGACATACTTGTACACCGCCTTGTGGTGCAGCAGACGATGGGCATAGTAGAACATGATCTCCTCAAGCACCACAAAGGCGGCGAGATCCCGGATGGTGCGCTTGAATGTGGGCAACTCTCTGATATCGCTGCTGTTCTCCGTCTTGTAGATCAACTCGTAGATCACCCACGAGGTCAGCATATTCACCACCGTCAGATTCAGCATCACCACTTTCACGGCCTTCCAGAGCTTGGCCAAATCCACGGGCTCATTCTGACCCGGCTGGATCTTGTACTTGCGCAGGAATCTCGGTTTGTTGGTGATGTCCATCAGTGTGAAGAGGGCAGCATATAGCCAGTAGACGGTGAATATAACCACCGAGCTGCCCACCACCCACAACCTCCAGGCATCATCGCCGGTGATGTCCAGCACATCCAGCCATCGTTCCTGCAGCCAATCCCCCGATCTCGTCCAGCCCTCCAAGAGGTTCTCCATTGTCTTTATGGTTTGGCTACTGTTCGCCAACTAGTCGTCGTGCTCTTCGTTTTGTTGAAACTTCGAGGAGGCGGTGCCCTACACCCAACGGTGGGTTCCATTAGCTGGGGATGGTCTTTTCGGGGGATTATCTTTAAATGTGAGGGGGGTATATAGAAGTATTTTATTTTTTACATATTTAGCAGTAATGGCTTAATTAATATTTAATATTTTTTTGGAGTTAAGCGGAATAACATATTATTATTCAAAAAGAAAACTTAGCTTTGTATTTATGTAACCGATTTGAGTTTATTTCCTATAATTTATAGTAAATATCATTTGTAAATAAATTAAAGTACAACATCAACAAACAAATATATTGATTTGATTTATTTTTAATTTTATGGATGTAAATTTTTTTATTTTCAAAAACAATTAATATTCAAAATTTATATCCCAAAACCCATTTCTACACCCTTGGAAGCTCATCATTAGGATCAGGTAACTCCAACCTGAACAAATTGGGTTCCTGAGCACTCCACATCCATATCACTATTATATATATGACTGTATCGGGGGTCTAGTGCAAGCTGATTAGCATTACGAATAATTTTAGAACTTTCAACCAGCTTATCGTTTCTTTCGCAGTCGATGGCAGATTATTGCCAAAGCCTCACTATTGTCCCAAGATTAGGCCCCTAGCTAAATACACGTATATGTATAAATAGTATGACTACTGTTTGTTGTTAAGAGTTTTTGTGGTAAATCTAATCGAATCAAAGTTCAATCCGTGGGACAGATTAGATCGGAGGAGGAATGAGGAGGAGTGAGGGCCTTGCCTAACAAAAAAATTGGTTTAAAATGCTGTTTGGATTAGCCAGAAAAGAATATCCAAAAAACTCTTTTCCATCACATTTTGGCATAAGTTTTTAATTTGAAATTGTATTTAGTTTGATATTTGTATATAATTATTTAATTATGTAAAAAGTAGTTCCTTGGATTTCAAAGTAAGCAACATGTTCATACTTAATTATAATTTAAACTTCTTGACCTGAAAAATCTTAGACTCTAAGAAATAAATAAATAGTAATGATATAAATAATTTATTATAATTCAGCGAGAGCGAGAGAAAAGAGAAGTTTGTACATCTTCATTTCTCTCCAAAAAAAGATAAATAATTCGCTCTGTGAATGAGAGAGAAACAGAGAAAAAAAACGCAGATTTTGGACTCTCCATATTTCTCCACAGAATATCAGCGCCAGCTTTGAGCCTCTCCATTTCTCTCCAAAGAATTTCCAGCGATGAGAGCGAGAGAGAAATAGAAAGAATAAGTCCAACTTTGGGCCTCTCCATTTCTCTCCAAAGAATTTCCAGCGCTGAGAGCGAGAGAGAAATACAGCAACCAAGCATTCAAAGGCAAAGCGGTGAGCGGAGAATGGAGTGAGAGCGGAGCTTTGCTCAAGCGCGACTTAGACCGAGCCTCTTTTCGACTCCCGACACTCTACTCTCCCAACAGAGATCACTCAGTCAGTAACTCTCGCGCTCTTACCCTCCGCGGGTATATAAGGCGGTGCGTGAAAGTGATAATTGGAAATAAATAATCAACAATTAGTCAATATACATACAACAGGATTAACAAAAGGAACAACAACAAAAGCAATAATAAACAGAAACAATAGTCATTAACAAAATGCCCTTGTAGACCTAGTTTAATCTTTAAGAATGAATTAAATTGAAAAACCGGGTATAAAAATTTCCAATTACAAATTAAATTTCATATAAAATTATATCATAAATAAATAACAACCATTAATATTTAAAATTTTTGCAATATTTGTTTGGATACTATTAAAGTAAACAATAAAATTAATTCGGTTTGCAATAAGCATATAGGGAAAATAATTAGAAATTTAGAAAAAGTCAATAGCACATTTTGTTTAATTCTCTCATTTATTGTTTTTATTTTCCATCTTTGTATATTTGACTTAAATTGGTTTTTAGTTCTTGTTTTTTTTGTTTTGTTATTCCATCTTTACAACAATTCACTTGCTTTTTGCTTTTTGGAGATTTCTGCCTTGAACGTCTTCAGTTGTTTTGGTTTTGTTTTTGTTTTTTCTTATTGTTGCTATGCTAGTTAATTAATTAAATATTTAATTGTATATTTATATGTATTGAAGCACAGATATACGAAACTGGATCGCTGGATGTTGAAATAAGCCGGAAAAGTGATCGCACGATCGATGAAAGGACCGAACCGAAACCGTCGAAGGAAACTGATGCGTTAAAATGCCAATGAATTGTAAAATTCACTTAAAGTAATTGTCATACGGGTATGTTTATAATTAAACATATATATCTATAATGTATATATCTAATGCCTAAGCAGATCTGTAAGTATATTGCCTTGTTTATTGGATTGTTTTTCGTGGTGTCTGTCCGAGTGAATTCGCTGTTTTTCTATAAGTTTCTGTTTCTGTTCCTGTTCCAGTTTTGTATCTTAATTTTTCGCATCTGTTTCATGTTTCTTGTTCATTAATTTGTGAAGTTTGCTTGTTGTGAAAAGGCACTGCTGCATTCAAACGTTTCCTTTCCTTTTTTCCCCCAGATCTTAGCCCCTTAGTCTCATTTTTGTTATTTTTTGAAGTTTATTATTTAATCCTTAATTTTTCAAACGAATGTCTGCACAGTTTTTAAACTCAAACACTTTTTTTTTAAAGAATTTCCTACACAACAAAAAGAATCTGGTAACTTGTATGTTTTATCTGTATGTGTTTTTTTTTTGTGTTTGTGTACTTTCTTTGGCTTAAAACTTTTTTACTTACAAAATCTCCATTTAGGCGAAAAAACTTTTTAATTTTCTGCTTTTAATTTCACTGCTCAGTTTTGTTTTGTTTTTTTTTTTAACTTTAGGAAACTCTTTCGCTCATTTTATTTACTTGTATATATTATTCCACATATCCTACATTTAATTCTTTTGTGCAATCTGTCGTTTGTTAAAATCTCTCAAAGGCAAAAATGAGATACTTTAATTGAGGNCCTTAATTTTCAAACGAATGTCTGCACAGTTTTTTAACTCAAACACTTTTTTTCAAAGAATTTCCTACACAACAAAAAGAATCTGGTAACTTGTATCTTTTATCTGTATGTGTTTTGTTTTTGTGTTCGTGTACTTTTTTTTTGGCTTAAAACTTTTTTACTTACAAAATCTCCATTTAGGCGAAAAAACTTTTTAATTTTCTGCTTTTAATTTCACTGCTCAGTTTTGTTTTGTTTTTTTTTTTTTTAACTTTAGGAAACTCTTTCGCTCATTTTATTTACTTGTATATATTATTCCACATATCCTACATTTAATTCTTTTGTGCAATCTGTCGTTTGTTAAAATCTCTCAAAGGCAAAAACGAGAAACTTTAAATGAGGAAAAAAAAATAAGAACCTATGTTCTGGTACTGGAAATATATTTCTATGATTTTAATTAATTTTAAAAATAATTTTATGAAACCTGAGTTTATAATTTATTAAAAAAAAGTATACTTCTCTCCTTTGATAACTCCAATAACTAATGGGGCTTTAATTGTAAATTTAGTTGTAGTATTTAAACTGTCTATCTATTCGTGGAAGCTCAACAAACAGATATTTAGGATCATGAATAATGAATGTTATCATTAAATTTGTATTTGGACAATTCCAGAATGAAAATATATTATCATTAATAGTGTCTGTTGTTTAACTATTGAAAGTGTAATGATAAATATATAAATCTGTTTCCAGCTTCAAATTTAATACTGATTTAAGAAACCTTTATGAAACTAACCTGGATAAAACTAATTTAAAAAAAAACATTAGGAATAATAAAGGAAACCTTTGAAAATTCCCAGAACATGTCAACATATAAATCATAGATTTTAAAACTGCAAATATTATCTCTTAGTTTTCAAAAGATTCCCTAGAACATCTTGTTTGTGGGACTACAAATGATTCTTATGGCCTAAACCGACTTTGCTCGCCCTGTTCCTACATTTGTTTGGGTTTTGGAATACTCGATCCTCAGACTAAGAAGCGTGCTGCTGCTTTCTCCTGCCAGACATTCTCGGTTTCGTTTAAAAGCTTAATTCTAGGGGAGAACCTTGAGCTACAACAACAACTACTGAATGACTCCGGCGACTCCTGAGACAACGATGATCGCGACCATCACCATTCACTATTATTCAAGCTGCCCGCGATGCTGCTGATTCCGACGGTGCTGGCGATGAAGCCGATTCCTAGCCGCCTCCGCTTCCGTCTCCGTATCGGTGTCGGTGTCCAGCTCATCCTGCTCCTCCAGCTCATCCTCCTCCTCCTCATCCAGCTCATCATCCTCATCGTCGTCGATGGCATCCTCGTCGTGCTCGTTGAGCAGCAACGGACTATCATCGCCCATCCGATTCGGGGGCAATGCACTGCCCGGAGTTGTGGGCGCCGATCGGGTTATCCAACCCTTGCGGGCCACCCTGCCGCGATTCACAAAGAAACTGGCCCCGCTGACCACACTGCTGACGGGACTCTTCAGCACACAGCGCTGTGCCCCCGATGAGCCCGCTCCTATGGCCGCCATCGGGATGTAGAGAGCCTTGTTCGGCTGTTGGCTACCGCTGGAGAAGAACTTTTTGCTCTTCCCGCTGCCACTGGAGGCGGATGTGGTCAGAATGGGCTGCATCGGCGCCTGCTGCGAGTTCGATGGCGTGGAGAGGGTGTGCTGGAGGCGTGGCTTGGCGCCGGTTCCGCCGCTCAGCAGCAACTGCTCGTAGCTGACGCCCGCCTGGAGCTGGCGAATCTGGTCGAGAATCTCGCGCACCTCGCCCGTCGGGCTGGTGGCCTGCGGCGGTGAGCCCGGGGTACCAATATTGGCCAGGCTACTAACCCCCGATGCCTGGGCCGATGGCTGGCAACAGTTCTCCAGGCTGTGCAGCGGATTCGGCTGGATGCAGCCGTTGCTGTAAATCACCGGGGTTCCAGGGCCACCGGAGGCAAGGGCTCCCACCCCACCAGCTCCACCGCCCGATCCAACGAGGCCGCCCATGGCCAGGCTATTCAGGGATGCCGCCTGTGTGGCAACTCCGCTCTCTGCCCCCTGCAAGGCACCGCCTCCGGCTCCACCACCATCGGGCATCATGCCTGGAAAATATATATATAGAATGTTTTAATTATTCACCAGTTAAATGATTGTATCGTGATTTTTGTAATTACTATTATTGCGATATATGTATGTATGTTCCTGGTGTCCTATTAACTTTTCCCATTAAATATTAAATAAGAAAACTTTCTTACTTTAATTCATATGATTTTTAGGAATTTAAATCAATATTTATCCATATAGAAATATAAATTACAAAAAGTTTATTTCAAGTATGAGTTATTTTGGGTAACGAAACATTAAATTTTCAATACTTCAACTTTGTCCTCAGTTGAAATTGAATTCCCCTCCCAGCTCACCCAAATCTGTGCTCCTCCCTTGACTCGTTAATAATGCATAAACACGGGTGAAATGTGATTGTCGTGCTTGGCACACTAGAATGTCAAATCAATAAATGTGTCCCCAAAAAAAGGGGAATCCCAACCACGGAATCACTCAACCCTGGAACCCCGGAACACCCTGAACCCCTTGAACCCCCTGACCCACTCACCCGCCACACAGCTGTTGTTGACGAAGATGTCGCTCAGGCTACTGCTGCTGTTGGCCATGTACCGGAAGTGCTGATCACTCTGCGATTGCAGGTAGCCAACACCCATGCCCACACCGAGGCCCACTCCCAGGCCGACGCCCTCCTCGTGGGAGGCGTGCAACCGGGTGCTGTAGAGGGCTCCCCCGCCAGGTGAGGTACCCAGGGCCACGGTGGCATAGTGCTGCTGTGCCTGCTGCTGCTGCTGCTGCTGATGCTGCTGTGGCATCATCCTTGGCTGGTGATACGCATCGGCATCCACCAGCTGGGAGGCGGATCTGGGCATTCCGTAGTGCACAGCGGCCATGGGAGTGGCCTGCATCTGATGCTGCATCTGCTGCTGCTGATGGGGATGCGACTGATGCTGTTGCTGTTCGATCGATCGCAGGTGCCCGTTGTGGGCATGGGCATGGGCCACATAGTGGTGCAGTCCCAGCTCCGGACTGGCTGCCCGGGAATATGGAGGAGGCACCAACGTGTTCGCCTCGTTGGCATTGCAAATGAAGCTGGAGCTCAGCGAGTCCACGGTGCTGGCTGCGCTCAAAGATCCGCCTCCAGCCGCCGGTCGAACAATGTAATTCCGGAAGTACTGGACCATCAAGTAGCTGGAGCTGCCGTTGCCCTTGCCATTGCCCGCATCGCTGTTGCAGGTGAAGACCAATGGGTACAGGTCCGGCTTGGAGGTCACCTGGTGAGCACAAATTTAGTAGGATTAGGAGTTTGCATTTCATTGAGGGGAATATTAAATAGATAGATTAAATTATAATACCCTCTACAAAGACATACAAATATAGTATTTGTAATAAAGTGTTTCCCGGGTTTCCCGGGTTTCCTCAATTCTTTAAATGTTAATTTACTGACAATGAATTTCTATGTGAGTTTCCTTCGATAACAAAGGAGATGGAGATGGTTCCATCCCCTCATAATAATAGATTATTATTGAATTAAATACAGACCTCTGTGTAGGGCGGCGGCGGATGGTGGAACGAGTTGCAGCGACTGTATTGTGGGGGCGCATAGCAGGATCCGGCGGAATCGCCCTCGGATTGTGTGTGGTGCTCATTGAATCCCCAGCCGCAGAGAGTCCTTCGCTTCTTCCACAGTGAATAGGCACACAGGATGGCCAGGATAATGGCTACCACAACGCACCTGTAAAATACGAAAGACATTGCTTACTACAAATTCTGATTTTATTATCTTGACTTATTTCTCAGTAGAGGTTTTTGTTTTTATTATTTCCAAAACACTTTTTAAATTATTTAACCAAAAAGTACGAATAATTTTATTGTTTATTTTGTATAGTCAGAAATAAATTTCTTTACCAAATAGTGAAATCAAATTATTAATAATTATAGATATATTTAAATCAATGCAAAATTTAAATATAAATATTTAAAGATTTTATTTATATTT
>JAJJHY010004047.1:4916495-4941069 GCA_021224005.1 Drosophila setifemur
ATTTATAATAATTACTAAAAATAAATAATGGTAGTTTTTGTTAACAATATATTAAAAATATTTATGCATTTACTAATTTGAAACGTAAACAAATATTTGGTATTCCCATTTGTTTATCTAAAAAAAATTTTGAAATCACTGAACCAAATAAATATCGAGCTTTAATTTTCGGTAAATTTAAATATTTTAAATAAATATATAAACCACTTGACTGAGAAATCGTTTAAAATATGTCGTGAATTTGAAACGATCGTTCACTGCTCGGTTTGCAGCTGTCGCGATTGAATGAAGAATCCCATGGAGCCGGTTCCGGAAGCGAATCCTGGCGGGGTAATGGCTATGGATACGGATACACGGCTACCGAGTCCTGCTGCGCCCGTAATCGAATTCCGACTGAAATTTGCTTGCCATTTCGGTGGCCAAGAGATGGGATTATATGAGCAGCGGGCGAGCGGGTTCTCCAACTATGGACTGTGTCTCATTAGTTGGCATTGCCATTTCCATGGTCTTTCCCCCGGGGAGATGGGATGGGTACGGTTCGGTTTGCAGGAGGGGGGGGACTGGCGGCACTTGCATAAGCCTCTCGACTTGACTCGACTTTTGACTTGACGCAGCCCGGCACTGGGCGCCACCACCTTTGCTGCCAATAATAATAATATCTCGCATGCCACACAATGCCAATCAGCTGGATGTCCACCCAACGCCCACTTTTCGGCCCACTCCGAGCCCAACGGCCTTGCAGTTGGCCTCCGGGGAATCCCTAGCCCTCTATCCTCTCAAAAAAAAAAAAACAAGATATAACCGAATTTTTAAATACCCCTTTTCGAGGTTTGGCTATCCAAAGTTTTACTAAACTAAAATTAATTGATTTAAATGATGCTTTGTAGCATTTGTAGATGCTTTTGCAGTCTAAGGTTTAGCTACAGGATATAGTGCTCCGATTTAAATTGAACTTTTTAAATTATAAATTATTTAAATTGAACTTTTTAAATTATAAACTACTTAAATGCTCTCTGCGAGGGTATAGCCAAAAAAAAATACAACCATGACCATGGCAGAGGACTTGCTCGTACTTACCAAAAGAACCAGTGGCTGATGAAGAAGAGATTCAGGACATGCTCCGAGGGCGGCGGCAGGGGGCGTGGCCCGCCCTGGTAAGGCGGACAGCAGCCCTGCGTGCAGCAGCCCTGACTACATCCCTCACAAAATCTGGCCGTCACCTGTAAAACGAAGAAAAATGTGCAAAAATTCGTTTTGCATTGGAACATTTAAAAAAATAAAGTTTTTTCAAACTCTAGCTGAATATGAATTAATTCAGAGAACTTTAAACCATAGTTAAATTAATTTAACTGAATTTAAATTTACCATACAAGACAATTTAATTCTGTTTATATTGTATTCTTGATTATATATTTCTCTCAGTGCTACAATTAGCTTTGTGTCACTGCAGTTTATTACGAAGGCAAAAACAAAAAGAGCGGGCAAGGCAAGCAAATGAAAATGTCATTGTCAATATCGTGGGGGGTCCGAAGCGAAGGGCCCCACAGCCCTGCAAGGCAACAAACCAACAGCCCAACAGCCCAACAGCCAAACAGCCAAACAACCCATAAACAACAAACCAAAACCAAACCAAACCAAACCATAATAAAGCGCAAAGAGATGCAAGTGCAACAGTGGGGCCCCACGTTAAGGGAAAGCCGTGCCACCCAACTAACAAAAAAAGGTAATTTGACCCGCATTTCGTTAACTTTTCGTTCTTCGAAATCTCAGAACAAATGTATTTTATACTATATAATTTTATCTTTGGAACTTTTCACTTAGCGAGAGAACCCTGTAGGGAACACAAACCAAGGTTAGCCTGCATTTCTTGTATTTGTTTTTATTGTTTTGTTATCTTTCATTTTGTGTGGCTTTCTTTTTAAGCCCAAAAAAAGAGGATAAATATGTAAACAATTTAATAACAAATTTAAAAAAGAATTATATTTTATTTAATAATTTATTAATATTTTAAATTAAAATAAAATTAAATTTAAATTACTTTAAAAATGTGTCATAGTTTGGTAATAATTAACGTTTTGTATTGTTTTTATTTTTTATAAAATTGGGTTTCTAAGAGTTTTTATTTTGCATTACTATTTTAAAATGTTTTTTACGAAGTTAGGTTTATGTTATTTAAAATGACTCAAGTAATTCAATTGTTTTAATAATATGTAACATTTATTAGTGGCTTGAAAAAATTAAGTTTCAATCATCGAGACACATGTCACAATCGATGCTGCATTTAATTATAATGACATTACAGTTTTTTTTTTTAGAAATAAAATGTGTGAAAAAATGCACGTGTAACCTTCGATGGAACCCCCCCACATATGTCAGTTGTAGTTTTAAATAATTAAAATTGGATTATTAAATGTACTGCTGGGGGCTGCAACCGCAATCAAATTAAAATTTAAATTACATTTAAATGGAAAACTTACGTTTGGAGGCAGCAGCAGAGCCACAAGGATGAGTGCGATGGGCAGGGGGGAGAGGGAGAGGGAGGAAGCGGAAGAGAGCGAGAGCATGGGGGCGTGAAGAGGGTTGGCCAACGGGGGGAAAGTGGGAAGTGGGGTCTCCACACACTCTCTCCTGTTCTTTTTGCAGCCTCCGTTTGCCAGTGATTTGTTCTCCTTTTGTTTTGGTTTCCTATCGTCTTTTTTTATTCAGCTGCTCTGCTTCTTTGCTGTCCCGTTATTTGTGCCACATGCTGTTGTTGATGTTATTGTTGTTGTTTTTTTTTTCTCTGCTGCACTCGCACACACTCGCGCCAACAGAGAGGGGTTTTTTTTTTGTTTTGTCCTTGACAGACGACAATGCATTTACCGTTGCATGCTTTTGTGCGTTGCGTTTTGAGTTCAATTTAGCGTTGCTGCTGCTGCTGCTGAAACGTGAGAAATTGTTGCAACCTTATCCTGTGTATATGTTTACATTGCCACACTGTTGTTGTTGCTTGATTATTTTTATTAGTTTGCTAAGCCACACACCCACAAACACACACACACACTCGCAAACGGAAAGCCAGAGAGCACTCATACACCCTCACACGCATACACAGACAGCTTAACGACGCCAAGAAAATTTTCTTGTCACTGTGACGCCACTCTCATTTTCTTCGAGTGTTTTTCCCCAGCATTTGCAATATAAATTTAACACTTTCACACTTAAAGACCAATTTATAATAATTTTTACACCGAAAATTGAGATAAACTCGCACACAACAACAACAATAGGGGGAGAGAAAAAAAATAGACGAACAGTAAAAAAAAGGATGCGGAGGAGCGGGGTCGGATGCGAAATGCGAATCACAGTCGAAAGCGGAATTCCCCGTTATGCCTCAGCAACAACTGAAACTGTGAAACTGAAACTGAGCGGAGAAGTGAAAATCTGAGCGAAACAAAGGAGCGCCAGCAGCTTTGTAACTGTCAGTCAGCCCAAGGGTAGCCACCCCCTCGCTCAACTGCATGGCTCCAGCGCCTGTAGGCAGGCTACTGTATACTTACATCATCTTGACAACCCTGCCATCAGCTGGAGCAGCTGAGAGAGAGCCTGAAAGAGAAAGCAAGGGTGGGCGAGAGAGCGCAGGCGCTCAGGCGGGATTTTTGAAAAAAAATATGAATAGCATCCTTTAATAATTTTGTTTAAATTCGATGATTTTAATTAGTTTTTATTAATAAAATATCATTTGGTAGAAATGTTTTAAAATCAGTTCAAGTACTGAAAGGGATAGGATTTTTTTCAAAAACAATAAATTCTTAGTTTCAGACGAGACAGAATTTAATGTGATTCTCTTATTAACAATAAATAAAGTGTGGATATGTATAAAAAAAAATATGTAGCTATTTCTAAATCATTTTTTTAACGGAAGTGAAATAAAATAAAAATGAACCGTATCATAAACTATAGTTAATGTTCGTGCAGTAGGCGGAGTAAAAACCAAAAAAAAACTTAAAAATCTATTTGGCTTTGAAAAAGGAGGAGATGCTCTTGGTGCCCTCGGCGCCTTTGGCCAGGGCCTTCTCCTTGGCGGTCAGCGAGCGTTCCTTCAGAGGAGCCGTTGGCGACGAGACGCTAACATTGTGGTCCGTATCGCTATCCAGCAGGCCGCTGCTCTTCAGTTTTCCCGCTGCATCGCTGTCGTTTAGCTTGATTTTCTTGGACTCCCCGCCGCCCTCTTGACCAGCCTTCGATTTTCGTTTCTGCGCCGCCGCCTTCTCCTCCACCATCGCCTGAATCTCGCTGGGAACGTGCAGATAGTCGGTCAACAGCCCGTGGAGATCCGCATCCAAGTACCGCCCCCCAATGTCGCAGGCCATGCGTGTGTAGTCCATTTCGCTGCTGGAGTTCTCCGCCTCCAGTTTCTCGCTGCGCACAAAGTTCTGCGACTGGGCACTGTGGCCGCAATGGACGTGCTTCTCCTTCAGCACTCCCGCCACATGACGCGCTTTCAGCGCCAACCAGGCCAGCGCTCGCTCGGAGTTGTATTTGTAAAAGATCAGGTCCCCGGACTTCTTCACATCCGCCACTCCCCGGAGGCTTTCGGGGTTGAGGATTTCGTTCAGCAGGCGACTGGTACTTGGCTCGTCCACCGCAATGTTGTCCAGCGACATTGCTCCTGGGAATATCAGAAATTAAAAGGGGATTATGAGGAGTTGGTCCAGAAGTATGATCGGAATAAGTTTTAAAAACCAAACCCACTTTGCGCGCAGTGCTTGCGGAGATGATGAATGGCCAGGAGCGTGGAGTCCAGCGGTGTGGTCATGTAGATCTTTCCGTTGGAGCACACCTCGCTGTTGACCAGCCAGCTGCGTCTGGGTTCGGCGTACTCCAGCATCTCCATCATCCGGCCATCGGGATGGGTGAGAAACAGAGCATCCTTGCCCTGACCCGGATGGAAAAAGCGTTCCAATCGCAGTTTCTGGTCATCCGCATCGGTGGGAAGGAGTTTCTGGGACACAAACAGAACTTTCTTCAGTGATGTGGCCTTTGTTTTCGTGCCGGAACCCTCTGCATCCGGATCTGGCTTGGGTTTGGTTGCTCTTGTTGATTTCTTGCTCATTTTCCCGGACAACAATAAACGTAAATAAACTAAAAACTATTTTCCCGCTTTTGCTAGATATGGGAGTATTTCGATAATCTCGAATCTCGTGTGCTTATCGATCATTTAGAGCGGTTTTGGTATATGTGTGGTATTTTCGGTGTATTTAGGAACACATTAAGCAATGTTCTTCAAGTAAATTTACTATTAAGGTACATTATTTGTGTAATATTTGTGCAATGGAAGTTAGTACTCGTAAATTATTTTAATACTAGTGGCTAAATAGTACTAATAGTATTAGTTTACGGAAATATATTAACATGCTGGCAATTGGTAGTTAACAAAAGGTAGAAGTTAAATCTTCTCCGAATATTTGTTCACAGAATAGTTAATATACATCCTTTAAGCTTCAAGTAGCTAAGTGAAATATATTCATTGGCCACAGAAGTATTTTTCACCTATGCTTAAATTATTTATTACTAAATTGTACCAAACTATTTTATTATATGTAATTTTCTTATTTAAGCTTCTCAGGAATTTCCGTTACACAAGACACATTCGTTTGGTATTTTTTTTTAAAGTCCTTGCCATGGTCACACTAGATGAATCAGCCGCAAAACCAAAACAAAAATACAATTTGATGGTGAAATTGTTGCGGGTCGCCAAGATTGATCCAAAATGAACCCCGACATCGCCAGTACGATCAAGTTCCGGGACATCTGCGATCTGTTCGAGAAGCTGAAGGCCACCAAGAAGCTTGCCAACAAGGAGGATGTGCTAAAGTGCTACTACGAGTCCTTTTGCCGGCACCGCGAATCCTTCCGGCAGCAGTATGGATTGAGCGACGACGAGGGGGAAACGGGAGCCAGTAGCTTCTACTCCGTGCTGCGCCTGCTCCTGCCCAGCGCGGACACGCACAGGGACAACTATGGCCTTCAAATCACAGCCCTCGGCAGACTCTACATCCGCGTCCTTCAGCTGGCCAGCGATTGTAAGTGCTTTGAGTGGGTGGAAAGCCTTATACTAATCTTGTGATATTAGCAAGCGATGCCATCATGCTGCAGCACCGCAGTGGGAACATGTACCGGGATTATGGCGATGTGGTTTACGCCGTACTCAAGCCGCGCTGCTTCAATCCTCCTAGTGATCTGCGCCTGAGTCACATCCACCAGATGCTGGACACCATTGCCAATGAGGACACAACGGGTGGGTGAAGGTTTTAGCCAGCTGAAGTGCACAGCTAACTTTGAACTCGCCAATCCCTCTAGTTAAGAAACGGGAGCTCACCCGCTTTACGGAGCAGGCCTCGCCGAAGGAGCAGAAGTGGATGATCCGGTTGCTGTTGAAGAGCCTGGGCCTCGGCATTGGCGAGCAGCGCATCTTCGGGGTGCTGCATCCCAAGGCGCAGGATATCTACCTGCGCTGCTCCGACCTGGACCACGTGTGCAGCTTGCTGGCGGGGAAGTTCAGTAGCCTAGAAGAGGCCAGCACCTCGGACACCAAGGGGCCCGTCAATCTAAATGCCGTCATCCGACCGTTCCATCAAATCCGACCCATGTTGTGCGAGCGTTTCCCCGGGGATATCCAGGAGCTGATGCAGTCGGATGTGCTCTATCTGGAGACCAAAATGGATGGCGAGCGTTTCCAGCTGCACATTGATCGCGGTCGCTTCATGTTCATTTCCCGAAACGGCGTTGACTACACCCGCAACTTCGGGGAGAGCTACGATCGGGGAACCCTGACGCCCAAGTTGAGGGGTCTGCTGCCGTTGGGTCTGCAGTCCATCATATTAGACGGCGAGATGATGGTGTGGGACACGACCCAGCAAAGGTATCGCGAAAAGGGCGAGAACACGGACGTGAAGAACCTGAAGCCGGAGGGCAGCTGGCAGCCCTGCTTTGTGGTCTACGATCTGTTGTACTTCAATGGGCAGAGCATGCTGGACCACACGTACATCCAGCGGGCATACAAGCTGCAGAAGCTGCTCGTGGAACAGCCAGGTGTGCTCCGGGTGATGCGCGCCAAAAAGATCGGATCGGTGGAGCAGTTCAATCAGCTCTTCCAGGAGGCCCTCGACTCCAAGGCCGAGGGCATTGTGCTCAAGAAGCAGAGCTCCACTTACCAACCGGGCGTGCGACTTGGCGGCGGATGGTTCAAGGATAAGGCCGATGTGAGTAATGGGCTTTACATTATAAATAACAACTATAATCCACCTTCTCCACTCTAATTGACAGTACATCCAAGGCCTGATCACCGAGTTCGATGTGCTGATCATTGGCGGCTTCTACAACCAGAAACGCACCTTCATCGACTCCTTCCTGCTGGGTGTCCTGCAGGCAGCCCCCGCAGGCAGTTCCCACCGCCACGAGGTGTTCAGCATCGGATGCGTGACCAACAACACCAAGCAGAGGGGTGTGCTCAACCACACCCTGAAGCCCCATTGGCATGATGTGGCAAAGGAGCCACCGCCACTGTGGTTCCACTACAAGGACATTGCATCCGGACGTCCTGATCTGTGGATCGAGCCGCATAACTCGATTATTCTGCAGGTCAAGGCCGCCGATCTGTCACCAAACAGTGCCTTCTACACCCGCAAGTCGCTTCACTTTCCGCGCATCGAAATGAAGCGAGATGACAAGCCCTGGAGCGAGTGCATGACCCTGCAGGAGTTCAACGAACTGTGCGCGGTAAGACGGGACATTATTTGAGGGTCTACAAAATTAAGGATCAAACGATATAAAAGAAATTACAATCGAAGTTGATTTCATAGAAGTTTTTAACATTTTTCCTGTTCAACATATATTTTTTGTTAAAAACATGATTGATTATTTAGCTAAAAATATTCATTGATTTCCTTACAAAATTTAATTACAAAGATAAATTATTTAGGCGATATTCAACTACCGATTCACCATCGATGAGGTTTAAAACAACGAAACAAATATATTAATACAAAAATATGTTTAATACTATAAAAAAAAACAATAGTTGCATATTTTTTATTAATTAATCTCTTATAAATATAACATTATTCATATTTGAAATTTGTGTAACAAGTATTTGTAATCGGAACTATGATTACGTATCCATATAATTCGATTGTTAACACAATTTCAAATGAAAAATTTACCTTCAAAAACTAAATTTATTAAATTAGATAAAATAATTATTCGGAGATATACAAAATATAGAGATAATGAAACATTAATTGATGATGACGGAAAGATTTAAAATATTACTATTTAAATGTTTCAAATTTGTAATTCCAATCAATTATTTCAACTATTATTATATGTATCCAATTCCCTTTGATTTTTTAGGGCCCAGCGGCGATCAAGAAGCTGAATAAGCGGCAGCTCCGGCTGGAGGACGTGACAACGAAGAGAAGGCGCCTCCGGATGACTCCCTCGGAGCGGAGTCGCCTTGGACTGCTGGTCTACGAGAAGCGCTGTGAGGTGGATCCCAGCTCAAGCAGCTCGCGACTCTTCGATGGCCTGAGCTTCTGCATCCTGAGTGGATCGACGGGGCGGCAGAGCAAGAAGCAGCTCCAGGAGCTGGCCGCCCAGAATGGCGGAAGCATTGTGGAGAATCCGCTGCCCAACGATCCCACGTGCTTCTGCATAGCCGGGGATGAGACCTTTCTGGTTAAGCGACTCATTCTGCAGGAGCCGCGCACCTGTGATATTGTGCGCATGGAATGGTTGGTGCGGGTGTGCCAAAAACAGGAGCTGGAACTGCGACCCAGGGACCTGATGGCGGCCACAGAGCCCCTGCAGCAAGAGCTGGCTGAATGCTTCGATATCTACGGCGATAGTTACGACAAGGATATCGAGAACGTGGATGAGCTGCAGGAGCTGCTTAATGACATAAAATTATCCCAGGATCAGGAAGATAGCATACCGCAAGTGGAACTCGAAACTCTGGAGGATCAGCTGCTGGGGGAGAGCCAAAAGCAGAAGAGTCTCAACTTGTTCCGCCACCTTTACGCCTATTTCCATCATCCCCAAGGCGATGAATTGTCCAGAGTTTTGTTCCTCCAAAATGGTGGCCATCTAGCCGATGAAACTGATCCGAAACTAAATCTCGGCTTCGTCTGCTTATCCTCCGACATGAATGATGACCACTTTGAGCAGTGGCTGGGCAACCATCCCAAGCTGACCAAGGAACAGGTGCTCAACTCTGCTTGGATCCATCAATCGCACCGCGAGGGAATCCTAGTGCCCCAGCGAGGATTTGCCTTTAACACACCTTTATAAATAACACGTGTTTATATATATACTATACTACTATATACTAACTATATTTTTATCTTCCCGATAAATTTATTGAATATGCACAAAGTTGTATAAAGTTTTGTAAATATTATTGGATATTTTCTATTATTGTAAAAAAAAAATTGCACATTATTTTAAAGATAATGATAATAATTTTAAATTAATACATTCTGTGGCCTCATTATTACCTTTTAATTATATATTTAATTTGTTGTTTGTTTGAGTTTTGAATTTCAAATTGCCGCATTTGGAAATACTATATTTACACTGGAATTTTCAAACGCGTTAAAAATGCTAAAGTTTTAATCACCTATGGGGGTCTTAAAACTTAATTAGTTTTTATTTAAAGCAAAACTTTCTCACCAGATTTTATAACAAAATAATTAATTTTATAGAATATTCTTAAGTGTTTAAAGAAACTGTTTTAGAGAATGAATTCTTTAATTTATCTTATTTATTTGTCATATTTACTGGGATATAAATTAATTATATTTTTCAACCTAATACTAAATTTTGTTCATTTAATTCAACTTGAGCAACACAATATGATTTCTATTTTGAATTTCCCGCTCATTTGCCATTTGCGGCCAAGTGTAAACATCCTATTTTGCCTTGAGTTGTGCGTTAAGGAAGAGAGACAATGAGCGAGAGACCAAGGAGAGATGAAACGCTCTCTCGAATGTTAACCGGTCTGACCGATCCAAGCCAAATGTTAACCGGTTGTTTGAAATGCCTTCCATCAACGGACATATACTGGGGTTAACAGTGAACTTAACATGGAGTCGATTCAAACAAACGGGCAAACATTTGGCGCGGCCTCGTGAGAACGGGTAGATAACGGGGAAACAGCGAAGAGAGTGCCTGAAAGAGCGACAATGAGAGAGACCAAGGAGAGCGCAGCGCTCTCCGGAAAGAGAAAATTCCCCGAGAAAGACTATAAAAATATTGGCAGCTCTGAAAGCTCGCGCATTTCTATTTTTTTTTTCTTCGAGACGCGACCGTAAAAAGAAAATATACACCATGAGCTGCGCTGAATAAAAACATAAATATTGCACAGCCAAACTCGGGATAAGTAAATAACATAAAATAAACTCACACAAATTCAACTCGCCAAGAAACTAGCAAATTAACATCAAACAAAAACATCGCCCGAAAACGTAAACAAACGTGTGTAAATTCAGTTAGGGAAACAACAAAAACAATACCAATTACAAGAAAGTGAAGCAGCAGCCATGGCGACGCCGACTGCAGCGCCAGCAGAGGCAGCGACGCCGGCTAAATATCTTTTGATGCTGAATCTGACGGACTACTAAAACCAACTTTTGTAGTGCTCGGAATTTTGAGTTTTTTGTCCGGTGCCCGTTCCATGGTTAAATGCATTAAAATAGAAAACAAAACCCACAATCACCCACAAAAAAATAAAAGAAGCGGAAAACCCTGCACTTTGGCTGGTAATTAAATAACATAACATAAAATAAAAATAAAAAAAAAACACTTTAATAGAATTATAAAGTCAGCTTTGTGCTCTTCACAAAAAGAAGGCAGGGACCCGGTAGCAGGGATTTCCATTTATCGATCGGCATACTCGTACACCTGGATATCCATCCAGAAAAAAGAGTCATCTCATCGAATTTAATTCGATAGAGCACGGATTAAGGCTGCGACGCCCACGCGACGCTGACTGCGCTGCGACCGCATTACCGGTCGCCGGTAATTAGCCGACAAGGCTTTAGCTTTACCGTTAGCAAGAGCTCCACCATCGCTATGGCTGCAGATGCAGGTTGCACAGTGGGCCAAAATGCATAGTTAACCATTTATAATGAGCTTGATTTTAAGGGAATTTCATTCATTCGTTAATTATTTAGTAATATATTTGATTTAGCCTTATTAAAAGACTTAAACAAATTAAAAATATAGGGAATAATTCTTTTAAAATCTTGCATCACCAAGACTTAAATCTGGCGAATTGCATTCGTTTCCTTTTTTAGTTAGTAATTTAAATTTTGTTGGCTATCAATCTGTCAACATTTTTGTCTATGGTTTATTCAAGTAGTTTGAGATTTTAGTGTCTGCTGATTATTATTTTGAGTCACTGTGCCGGGTTGAGGGCTCAGGTTCGTTAAGCGCATCCAAACCGCCCCCAAAGGCAAAATGCAACGAAACTCTTTGAATAATGTCACACGGCGATGATGATGATGAAAAGATTAAATGGGACCCGCACAAAGTGAGGGAAACTAGCGACTAACCTAATCAAACCCCACTACCGAGAATATGGTTTCAAAATGGGTTACTTGGTTGAATTTTCAAAATGATTCAGCTCTTTTTTTTTGCCATCCTTTCCAGGAATAATTATTTTAATAACTAAAAACTATGGCTTGGAAAGACATTAAGAATTCATTGAAATTGTCATGCTAACTTTTGGTTTACATTTTTCAACCATTAAAATATCGAACTTAGCAAATGACCTGTAAATTCTGTTTTTCCCCTCTAATCTGTTGGAATTTGGACTTCCGACTAGAGTTGAGTTCACATTTAATTGCAGAAATGAAAACAGTCAGAATGACTTGATTTTATTTGGATAAACCGAAAGAATCGAGCAATCAAAAATCCAATGGTGCAAATCGAAATCGCATTATTTGCAACTAGTGCTTTAAATAGAGTTGAATTCCATTTAAATTAGCTAATTTTTCGGCACTGCAGCATCTCTCGCTGCCTCTGCCTCTGTGTTTCTCTTTTCCAATTTTCATATTTTTAACTCATTAGAAAGTGTTTTGGAGAAACCAACAATTACAACAATTACAACTACAACTACAACTAAACTAGCCGCGAATACAAACCAAAAATACCAATAATAATGCTAATGAAGCCAAGCGTGAAACCTTTTTTTTCCCCTTATTTTTTAACGTTTTAAATGTTGACTTCAAGTGCAGCGAACAAAATTAAAAGTCGTACGAAATAAACAGCATCGCCGAGAGCAGCCAAATCAGTGAAAAGCGTTAACCAAAAAAAACCAAAAGGAAAACAAATTTAACCGAAAACCGAAAACCGAAAACCAAAACCAACATCAGAAGTTGCCAACTTTTTCGACCGCACCACCAAGCGCAGTAAACGTCAACGTCAACCGAGGCAGCGGCGTCAGCAGCGACGCCCGACTGCAGCCAGCGTCGCGCTGGCAACAACAAATTGCGGTAAGAAAATTTCTGAACACTTTTCTGCTCTGTTCCCAATTTTTTTCCGGAACAATCGCACATACTCGTACAGTACAACTTTAGTTTTATTCGATTATCTATATGATCAGTTTATTAATTATGGGGACTTCTTAAAAATATACTAAAATTCAAAATATATTAACTAGATAAAATTTTGTAGCTAATTTTTCAGTAAATAAGCGACTTACGATTGCAATACTCATTAAATTAACTGACAAAACCGGAATAACTGATTTACAATTCGTTTAAATATTGATTCATTACTAGTTAAATACAAAAATCAAGTTTTGCATCATAAATATCATTACTTTGCATGAGAAAAAAAAACTATAAACTTGTTTTGAGTAAGATCAGCTAATAAACTATCAATAAATAATTACATTTAGTTTCCATATTTTCTATTTATATATTTCATTTAATTTTAGTACTTTTCACATAGCGAGCCTCTTTAAAAATTGTACAATCTATAGAGGGTACCAAAAATCTAATTTAATTTCAGATTATAAATCTTAAACTCTTAAATGTAAATGTCGCATTTTTTTAAAGGTCAGTTTCAAGCATTTTCAAGCCACACTGTACAATTTTCAATCTCGTGGATTCCCATGCATTCATCTTTCATCTGCAAACCTATATATAAAAGCATATATTTACTTTCTGTCAAACACAAAGGCACATTGCTGGTTTTACTTTTTACTTTTTGATTTGTTATCTTGCCAAAATGTATATTCAGCACAATGAATACACAAGCCAAAACAAAACGAATTGAATCTCAAAATGTAGTTCAAAGATTGTCAGCGGGCGGAAAGCGAATTCACTTCACTTCAGAGAATGGATATATAAATTATATTAATAATAGTTTTGATAATTCATAATTGTTGCCTACATTTCGTGATTCAATATTACATTTTATATTTAATATATCTACTCTCTGAAGTAAATCATTTGCTGCTGTTCTGATAATTCAGATTTAGTTAAACAAAAATAATATCTACATGAATATGCTTAATATTAATAAAGCTTTTTATGAACAATTCAATTTTAAATAAATCACAATGTGATTACGTAAATAGGAATTCTTTGATAACGATTAAAGGAAATTGTTTTTGTAAGCTCGACTTAGAGTAATCTGTAGTTTTTCGTTTTTTGTTTTTATTAATGTTTCTAGATTATTAGGCATTCGAAAATTCGTTCTTCTTAAGTTGAGGTGTGAGGTAAAACCTTTTTGGCGGGCAAATAGATGGGTAAATGTCATCCCCCGCATTATATGCCCAAGTATCTCGAAGGACTTAAACCTGAATCGGGATTCCAACCAACCCCTGGATTGATAGCGATTTTCCGGAAGTAAAAAGCCATCCCCATCGTTGTAGTTAAACGCTCCAAATGGATGCAAGTGTGAATGATTTCGCAAATTGAAATGAAAATTAACATTTACCAGAATGAGACAGCGGAAAAAAACAGAAGGAGGGAAAACAGCAAGACGAAAAGAAAAAGCGATGACGGGGGGTAAATTAAAAATTGAACAAAAAGTGATAAAAAAGGAAATTCGCCGATTCCGCTGGTTTTCTTTTTTCCACGATAGCGATGACCGAGAGTACACACAAAGAATATTATTTTAATTTGTATAACAAAAATATAAAATATCAGAAATTATGCATAATCTATTGACAAAACATTAAGTTTTGTACGAAAGAAAAAGCTGGGGAAATACCTTTTGTTTAATCATTTCGTCACTTTAACGTCTGAAAAAAGCAATTAAGATAAGGTGAATATTTGCAATATTTATTCAACTTTAATTGTTATTATATTTGTGCATTATTCAGGCAGCTTGTTAATAAATTTAATAATGCCCGAGAACATAAATAAAAAAAAAGACTTCTTATCAGCTATTTCTATCTGTTTCATCAAATTCATTCGCAAATAATACGTGCTTATGAACTCTAATATTTGTCATGAATTTTTTCTGCCTGTCGGCGAGGTGGGTGGCAATTTTATTTTTCTTTTGGGTGGGTGGCATCGGAAAAAAGGAAGAAATAGAAAACCAAACAGAGTTGGGAACGTGGAGGCAGACACAGGGCCCAGAATAAGCCGGCTGTGCCGGTGTAGGTCCGAGCATTCCATTCCACTTTCCTATCCCCATAAAACTTGGCCCGCCACTTCTCCGGGGGTTAGTTATTTTTGGGGACGACAGCGTCAGAAGCAGCATCAGTAGCAGCATCAGTAGCAGGAGCAGAAGCAGCAGAAGCAGCAGGAGCAGGAGCAGCCCTCTGAGCTGTGAGCTCAGGATTCACGATTCAGGACTAGGGATATGGGATGCGGTGGAATATATTTTATATACGGAACGGGACGAGATGGGATGGGATGGTGGATGCCTGCGGCGAGGGCAACGTGTGTTGTTTCAATTTCAGTTTGGGATTAAGTTTCGGTTTCTGGCGGTAGCCGCCGTACTGTACTGCAAATATTCCACAGTATGAAATACAAATTTGTGAAATACATTCCTGGGCAGCGCAATGACAACCCCGCAAGGCGATGAATCTCTAGCTGTCTTCCCGGAAATCCATTTAGCGGAATTTACTTTACAATGTTTGAATGCAGGGAAATGAATTCAACTCCTGAGTGGCTAAGTAAATAAAAAAATAAAATAGCTGACGGGCTTTACGAATCAACAATTGATTACACTGAGTATTCTATGGAAAAAAAAAACAATATTACGTTTATAATTTATAATGGTGCATTGGTATTTGAGAGTTATCCAAAGTATTTATTTATTATTATTTCAAATTCCTTTGTACTAGTATTTACAAATATTCATTCGAGCTTGGGAATATAATTCCGAGCAATCAGATCTAATTCCGAAGTCTGGTTATTGCTTAATAATATTAAATAATAAACCAAAGAAAAGTACTTGTTGATGAGTGATTTTTTTTTTTTTTGGTTCGTTGAATTGCCTAAATATTAAAGAACGAACAAACTAGAATAAATCAAGAAAATGTGTCTTCTATTCCGAGACATGCCAATGAATTACAAATTCGAATGATGAGCTGGGCTGAATCCAGAGGCGATCATATTGCTGGGCAAAGTAGAAAATGTCAAGGGTCCTGCCAGTCGTCCTTTTGAGCATCTGTCTATATGTCTATGTGTCCATCGCTCCATCTACATCTGACAGCCCGAAAATAAGCAACACAAACTTGGCGACTGGCGACTGGCGATGATTTTGCTGCCTTTGCTCTGTGCCTTTGTGTTTGGCAACTTCGAAGGATTTCCCTTTTCCATCGAGGATGCTGGCATGTGTTAGTGTTCGTGTATGGCTATGTGTCTCTGTGTGTATCTGTGTGTATTTGTATTGGCAAAAACTCCCCAGGATTCACAAACAGAGAGTCACGCATAATACACATGCAAATGTCAAAGCTGCCAGGCTGTCGCCATAAGCGTGAGCGTCACTTGCGCCACCTTCCACCTTCCGCCAACCGCCAACCGCCCACCTTCCATCGCCATTCCGCCCCCAATTTCCCACCCAGCCACTCACCCGCTTTTCCCACTTTTCCACCCCTCCTCGGCGAGGCACAACGGCCATCGGCGAGTTTTAGCGGATTTTGTTTGTTCTGGAATGAAAATCGTCGTCGTCGTCGTTCTTGTTGTTGTTATTGTCTATCATTCCACGCGTTTTCTAGTCCATGGGCGTGCGATTGAGAGGGATTTTTGGGGGATCGAACCATCACAAAGAATAAATGATTGGTTTATGAAATGTTCAAAAATATTGAAAATACATTTTCAAAGAATTGAACTAGTAAATAAATATCTCGAAATAAATGTACTACAATGCATATATCCCCAAAAATAATCCGAAGAGAATTCTTTTACATAATTATTAAGCCCTTCAACTATATAGAATGTAGATCAAACATATATATACAACTTGAAGAACTAATTTTTATAAGAATAACTTTACTTGGACATTTTTTAGTATCTTTCGACTTTACAATCTTTATTTGAATTTTTCTTTATTTCTTTGGCACCCTTAAATTCTTTTTTGTAATTTGGTAAATACATTTCTTTATTTTTACTGTATTTAACAGGAAGTTTTGTGTACCATTTAACATTCAATAAAATAGACTACATATTTTTATTAATTTTTTTCCACTATAGCTTTGATTAAAATTATTAAACGTTGTTTTTTAAGGTGCACCCCTTGACTAGATCCTACCTACGCCACTGATCCAGTCTAGTTAAATTCGAGGAGGGGTCTTCAGGCATGGGGGTAAGGGGGCGGTGTGTGTTACGTATGAGTGTGTGTGTTTTTGTGATGGGTGAACTTTGAAAAACTCACCACCGTCTTTTGCCAAACCACTTTCCGGCTCTTCTCCCCTCATCTCTTTGGCTTTTCCACTCTCTTTAACACTCCAAGAAAAATATTGTACGATTCCGGGTACTGAAAAAATAGCTACAAAATACCTCAGAATACTTTTGACAGGCGCAACATATAAATCTCTAATAGGAAAATTCTTTTTAATAAATTAAATTTTGATATTTAAGTATTTTTGGTTTTTCATTAAAAATATTAAGGTACTGAAAAAGTTATGATATTTGGAAAATTGCTAGCTATTCCTCTGATAAATTCTTAATTTTTAAAATTCAACTATTTTTGTATTCACAATTTATTTATTTGAAATGTTTATTTAAAGGACACCAAAAACAGTTTTTTCGTAATTTCTGTTTACATATATGAACTATATATTTGTGTATATGTACATTAAATACTTGAAATTATTATATTTTCGGCGTTCCACTTTGAGTGCAGTTTTCTTTCTGAGTACTTCCCCCCTTTTTTTTATCTCTTTTTTTGTTTGTTCTTGTTTGTTGTCGGTCTTGTTCTGTTTGGCAAATTGTTTGGCACAAACAATCGCATATTTTTGCAGGTTCTCGAAATTTGGAGCGTTCTTCCTGCATTGTTTTTTTTTTTTGTTGTTCGCAGCCTGCGGGGAAATGCCGTCGCAAAAGAGAAAAACTAGAAGGGAAAAAAAAAGAAAATAGAAAAGAAAATGGAGACAGGGACTGAGACTGAGGCTGAGAGACAGAAATTGCGGCACTCAACACGTCGTCTCACCCATTTCCTTCCCGTTTCAGCGCTCTCTCTCTCTCTCTTCCTCTCTCTCTCTGCTTTCTCCACTTTCTCTCTCCAGTGCCATGGAACAATAACAATGGAGCATGCGAAAACAAAAACAAAACATGCGAAAGGCTTCCTCAAGAAGCTCTAAGAAGCTTTGCCTTTTGTTTTCTCCACCCGTTAATCGCGGACTAAAAGGATATATATTTTATTCGTAGGATTGCGGGAATATATCTTTACTCAAGTATATCTTAACTCAAATATCAGGTTTGGCGAGATTAATGAGGCAGAACTTAATACGAAATTTCATCTAATTAATTATTGAATCAAAAGGCTTTGAGGTATTCAACATAATTTATTAAAAACAATTAACTACCGGGTATTCCATAGTCCTGAGAGAGAGGTCTTAATGGTGTTTGTCTTCGTAGTTCTTGTTCCTTTTTATACCCTTTCAATTTTGCCGATCCTATAAAGTATATATACTCTTGATCAGCATAATGAATATTTGAATATTTGCCATATGAATGATGGGAAAAAAATGGGACTATTGAGAATAAATCAGTTAATTTTAAAGACCTCTTATTTAATCTAGAGAAATATACTATTTATGATATTGTACCACTATATTCTAAAGCTGCTAAACAATGAAATATTCTGCAAGGGTATTCCAAACATCGTTTCTCAAAGTATCCTTCATCCTGGTTTCCTTTTTTGTTTGCTGCAAACAATATATATGAAAAGCACACTTAAAACGCAGCAAACGCAAACAATTGCCTTTGTGTTTTTTTTTATATTCCTTTCGGCGGTTGTTCTGGTAAAAGTTCTTCTTTTGTCTTTGCTGTCTTTAATTAAATTTTAAATAATTATAGAGCAAAAAAAAAATAAAAATGCACTTGCAGCGTTGACTAATAACCACACTCTCAGAGCCAACAAAACCATTAACAACTTATTGCCACCTGTGTTACAACTTTTAATTAAAACCGAGGAAAACAGTTTACTCTTGCTGACACATTAAAAATCGGACGTCTATATATAACAGCTGTCAAGTGTAGAAATTACACGTGGTTCGTAACTTTAAGGTTACAGATTCTGGCTATTAGTAGTTGGTTAATGTAATGCTTAAATAAATATTTCTATTTCCATTTAATTTATATATATTCTTTTGGCCATGTTATATAATTACTTGCAATTCCCATTTAACTGGTTCAGTTTTTGGGAAGGGGAAAGAACCGAAAGCAGGCAACAGCATTCCTGGCATTTTTCCAGCTTGGCCCTTCCTGGCCCTTCTGTCCTACCGCAATTTCCACCGCTTTTCCTAGCCCCCGAATCCCCGAAAATCCTCTTCCAGAGCTTTTCATGCTTTGCCACATTCCATTAGATATAATAAATACCAAAATGCGATAAAAAAAAAGGAGGCCAAAAGAAATTAAAAATGCAAAAGCAAAGAAAAGCCACTGAGTGGAGGGAAAACAATGAGATGAAGCGAGAGGACAGCGACATTGAGAGTGGGAAGAATTATCCTGTATCCTGGATTTGGTATGGGTTAAAAAAACAATATCCCCCTCTTAAATTCCTTCTTTCTTTTTGGTCCAATAAAAAAAGGAAAACGAACCGAAAAACAAGATGCGAAGGCTAACCAATTTTTGGCCAAAAATAAATCGTAGTAAATTTATTCAAAATAGTGCAATAAATTCAAACTCACTGAAGCCAACATTTAAAGGGTTATTTCAAAATAATGGGACAATTTATGAAAAATATGATGTCCTTCCTTAATATAATATGGGAATAAAATTGTAAAAAAAAGAGGAAAAACTATCTGAAAATGTTGAGAAATGTAGAAATTCTGCGATTTGAAGTGTAGCCTTGGCATATGCAACGCTTTGTTTTATGTGACATGAGTGTATATCGAATATCCCGGCTCCGGCTCCGGCACCGGCTCATCCTCATCCACAGCCACATCCTCATCCTCATCCACATCCACATCAACGTCATCGTCATTAAACGGGCTTGTCAGCATTGCCATAAAACTTTCTTATAGTTCTGGCTTTTTGTTTTTGTTTCTGTTTCTGGTTCAGTTTCTGTTTTGGTTGTTGCTGTTTTTCTTGTTCCTGCCGCAACTTTTGCCACTGTTCTATATATCTATATATCTTTCGCTCGCTTCCCATCCCGCTGTTGGCATTGGCCTTTTAGTTGATTTCCGCCCGACACGCCTCCGACCGCCTTCTTCCTCTTCCGCCTACCTCTGATGACATTGTTTTTACGACGCGCGACCCCTTTACCTCTTTGCTCCTGCCCCTGCTCCTCCTCTTCCGACGCATTTTACCTAGAGACAAAGGGTAGGCTCAGATACTATATCTGCATACAAATATATGCCAAAGAGCGCATTGAGGATGTGCACTGGCAGGCAACTTTGTTGGGGGCTCCTCCTTGGCCTTTGTGCGAGTCTGATCCTATTGCAACAGATTGCACAAAGGCTATCCGTGGCTTTCGATGGTGATTTTGATGGGCTGGCAATCAGCTGTAATAGGCTTGGTGCTCGGTGCTCGGCCGGAACACATCCTGGATAACATCGGAATGAAGTGGCGAATTTAGGTCAAATATGTCAAACATATACCTTTGACATTTTCGTATAATTAAATTTCCTTCTACTCAGCATAAAATGCATTAAATTGTGATAACAAATAAATTTATGAAACTTCTCATTATGATCAGATGAATATGGTTTATTTTAATACAACAATTAGGTAAATTTTCAACTAGTTAATTATATTATTAGTATTCCAATATGTGTATTAGAAATAATTATTGAAAGGCCTAATAAAAACAATTTCGTTTAATATCTACTCCTAGTTACAAATACATTTCCAATATTGTTCTTGAAAAAATCAGTATGGATTCAATCAAATGCAACAGTTAAACAAATATTTATCGATGCACAACTCATGAATAAATGTGTTCATAAATCAAATAAAAACCATTTCAAATAATCATGGAGCAAGCAACAAAATCAAAGCATGATTTATAATCAGATTTCCTGTGAATTTCATTTCCATTAGAGCATTTCAATTTGCATTTGCATTCGCACATCGATGACCAGCGCAAAAATGAACTAACCATTTCGGTTTTCCAAATTCTCGATTGATTTAAATGGGTTGCTTTTGGAAATTCACCAACTCCAGCACCCATTATAAATATAATTTAAAATTTTGCCCCACTAAGCTTGGTGCAGGGAAATGCGTCCGAATTGAGGGACTGTGTCACACAATGCCAAAAAAAAAACCGAAACCACTAAAAAAGAAATTAAAGGAAAAACAAAATATATATATATGAAACCAAACCCGCTGCGAGGGGCTGTTCCCAAACATTAGCGGCTCGTTGGGAAAAGCGTTGGCAACCCCTCATTTGAGAGCCTCCATCCTCCATCCTCGGGTTCCGCCGTATGTTTACCTTTCTCAAAGCGCAGGCTCGCTGTTTTCCATGCCATCTACCATTTACCTTCTACCATTTACCAGCTAACAGTTACCACCTACCAACCTGACCCACCTGGCCCCACTCCTCCTTTCCGTTTGCTCGACCTGGTCGTCACGCTTCCCTCACGTTCACAAAAAAAAATGGGAATCTCATTAAAACCTGGCAGGGAAACGGTGAGGATGTTTATCCTAAAATTCCGGATGCCCATATGTACATAGGTAAATTGCATTTATTTTGTATATCATTTTGGGAAACATATATTTTTAATTCGAAAAATAAACCTCTTAGTTTAAATAAGGTGTTCGAGTAGATACTTCTATTTGCTACTCCCAACTTATTTGTTTGTATATTCTTGAAAAACTTTAGGATATGTTTTCCATTGATCTCGATCTTTATTAACAAATTTTACTTATTCCCAAAATATAATTTGTGTAAAAATATACACCATAAAACCATTCTAAAAGACTGTCAGTAAAGTTGAGAGGCCATAATTGATCTTAATAATTTGTTGCTTTTATAACGATCATTTTATAATTCAGTATATATAAATATATATTATTCTTAATATTTATTTTGACTTAGGACATTTTTTGGCCCAGTGTAGGCACCCTGCCTAGCGCCAAAGCGTCGAATTTTTTTCGGGGCTGGCGTTTTTTTGTTTTTAATTGCTTGGAAGAGGGAAGAGGAGGGGGGAAGGAGGGGAAGGGGAAGGGGGGGAGCGCGTCACGCGAATGCCGAAGCTATATAATGTGGCGGAAAGGAAGTGGAAACCGCAATCAGAGAGTGTGCCTGGGCCCGGGTCCGGACCTGGTCCCGGGTTTATAAAGTTATTCATAAATGATGGGATAAGGGCAGTCCAATTAACCCCGGGGCCAACTGCAGTTTACCTCCCCGTGGTCGGGTGGGTGGCTGTGGATGTGGCTGTGGCAGTGGCAGTGGCTGCAGCAGTGGCACTGGCATTACCTTTGTGGCCCGGAATCTCCAAAAACGGGCTAAATTACGGAAACGAATTTCCAAATTGCAGCGACAAAAGCCCCCAGAGAGAGGGGGAGAGTGGCGAAAATTCAATTGCGAAATATGCGGAAAATGGTCCCCATAACGATGCGAAAACCAAAAACACCAATGCCCATCCATCGGAGGAGGTCCATCGTTTGTGGTCCATCTAAATTTAGATCGATTTTCCCCATACGCTGGTTTTCGCTTTTTATAGACTTTAAGTAAATGGATTCGCAACGAGAGCGGCGCTAAATTTAGTATGGCCAAAAGCGAACAGTCAACAACGTGGGAGCCATGCTACACAAAACCAAACACAACGCAACACATCAGGTTACATTCCCAATCCCAATCGATCCCAATCCAGAACGTGCCGGATGCCCCATGAGCCGCATTTCCATCCTCTAAGGGGCCCTTCTCAAACAGAAGCCTCTTTCAAGTCTAATTACAATTTTAAACTAAACAAATATTTTTAACGCACTAATGGAAGCGAGCTTTTTATTTCTTAATCATTTATATATATATATATATTCCGATTGAGCTCAGTCTTAGGTACATATATCCCAAACTTTATTCAAATTTACTCAATTGGAAAATAAAATGGAACGGTGACAAGAGTCATGGGCTGGGTTTGAACACTACCGGATACCAAAATGGGTTTTGGCCACAATTAACTCCATAGCGAATCCTCGCCCAGCTCTTCGAGCTCCTCGGGATCGGCGCAGCACTTCCAGGACTCCTGGACGCCAAACTGGTAGACGGTCTCGTGGAAATAGTGCTCCCCGGGACTGATGAAGATGCGCGGAAAGTCCGGCTGGTTCATTGCATCCGGATAGTTCTGCAGCTGCAAACTGAATCCGCCATGTTGCCAGTAGCGAGTGCATTGCTTGCCCAGTATCGGTTCCTCGCCCAGCAGCTCCTGGGGGAAATCGTTGGCGGTGGCGAATCGCACACTCGGCTGGTTGCTGAAGATCTCCATGTAACGGCCGGATTCCGGGTGGAGGAAGCGGCCCACAAAGCGGGTCTTATTCGAATCGAACTCCTTGTTGATGGCGTACCAGACATCGTAGCCGGCAACGGAGTTCTTCGCGAACTGTCGCACCCGATCGCCCATGTAGACGGGCAGGCGGATGTCGTAGACCGAATCGTGGACACTTTTGAAGGCACCCGTGGGCACGGAATCACCGCTCTGGGTTTCCATCGTTTCCTCCGCCTCGATTGTGATTCGATGCCCGAATACACCATTGATTCCCGTCCTCTGGCCAGCCAGATTGAAGTAGATCCGATTGGAGATATTGACCGCGGTGGTCTGATCCGTGGTTGCTTCGATGCGGATGAAGAACCGGTTGTCATCGTCGATGGTGAAGTGAATAAAGACGGTCAGATTGCCGGGATGGCCCTCGTGGCCATCTCGCGATACATGGCGCAGGGTGACGCCATCGGGTCGCTTCGTATGCAGATCCCAAATCACCTGATCGAAGCCAATGAAACCGCCATCGACCTGGTGTTTCTGGTTGAGATTCTTGGTTACCACAACCCGGCGCTCGTCCAAAATGAATTCCCCATTGGCCACCACATCGCTGACTCTGCCCAGGGCGCAACCGATCTGGTAGTCGCGGTTCTTGATATACCCCGCCACATCATCGAAGCCCAGGACCACATCCTCCAGGTGGTGATAGGCATCCGCCGCCTGGATGCTCTGGACCGTGGCCCCCAGTTGGATAATGGCCACCGCCAGGCGATTGGTGTTCGTTAACGTATAGCGTCGGATTACCTGGGCTTGCTTGGTGAAGGGATTGGTCGCAATCCCAAAAATATCCTCCACAACCTTCACCATGTCTTGGTAGATACGGATTCTTAGGGAATATCCTTACGAATTTTGAATTTTTTTTACTAATTTGGTGAGCAGTTTGGTCGAAAGTGTTCGAAATTGGTAACTTGGATACGTTGAAATTTTGACACTACCAAATCATATGGTGAAATAAATCATTTTTTAATTTTAAAACAAAAATTTGTCATTAAAAGCAATGGAAATATTTATTCGGAAAAGTATTGTATCTATTATTATATTACATTTCAATTGAACTTAAATTTATAATATTCCATCAATTCTGGCAGTCAATTAACTTTGATTTAATTTCACAATATCTCAATTATGAATTTAGCATACAAAATCGATTAGATTTAATTTAATTATAATTTAATTAAGTTGGTATGAGAGTGAATTCCCTAACATTGTTGCAATGCGGACAGCAAACAAGGCAACATTCACGCTTAAGATGGGCTAATTGTTATTGGGAAATTTAATTAAATTCGAATCAATTAAGTTAAATTCAGTGAATCGGAAGATACATTTCCATAAAGTGGATTGAAGTGTTCATTGGAATTGAGCCTGATTTAATAACTGTTTGTACAACACGTTACCAGACTCTTCAATTGATTTGGGCGGACA
>JAJJHY010004047.1:4952291-5019783 GCA_021224005.1 Drosophila setifemur
ATTTTTCAAAGAATATAAAGTAAAATATTTTATAACGTAATTGACTGCTACTTTTTTGATTTAGTTTGGAAAAGTGAAATCCAATAATTTGTATATAGAAATATCAAATTTAATACGAAAAGTAATCATAATAATCTTAGCAACAAACTTGTTGTTTATTTTTAAAAAATATGTATTCATATGACAAAATAATAATGTAGATATTACAGAATACATACATCTATAACCTAGAACAAATAAATACTTAGAAAAACTAGATAGAAATCAGAGTTGTAACACCAACCGAAAAATCTTTTCTGTACCAACATATATATGTTAGGAAGTGTATTTCAAGGTTTTTTTCCGTAATAATCTCTAATAGAAAGTAGATAGTTACCTATGTTAAGGAACTCTATGGAAACCATATTTCATTCGTAAACCCTGTATATTTTGCAGAAATGTGCTGAAAAATCGGGAGCCCGTCTACCAGGCAATTTGGGCCGATTCCACGGACTTTGACGAGGTGCTCATTTCGCCGGTGATGCTGCAGGACCACATGCCCGACAAGGTCCTGGCTGCGCTTAAGAAGGTAATTTCAGAGTTCGAGGACGGACGCAGCTCCTCGGGGCATAGCTATTCCACAGCCAGTTGATCCAATCGAATCAAATTTAATGGACTGGAGTGTGGAGTGAAGTTGAATGGAATGATGGTCCTCGTCGTTATCCTTGAATCGTTTATAGTCTAACTATAGTCCCTAGAATATATATATATAGCATATATAGTACGCAGCACCGATCTTGTTAGTTGGTTCGTCTACTGTACTCGTATACTGTACCTTGCCCACTAGTCTAGCCTTTGACCTTTTGGAGCAAACAAAAGAAAACAAAACGAAAAACAAAAATCACAAAAAAAGCCACTTGAACACAAATATCACCTTACCTTCCCCCAAACATGACAATTGCCTTTATACCTATGTATATCTATCTGTATGATTCAGTTACGTTTATGCCTATCTAGTCTAAGACTTATCGCCTATTGCTTATAGTTTTGGGTACTGCTCAATTCGTTCGTATTTATTTATTGTCATTTAAGAAATTAAGAAATTTTTGTTTATTGTGTCCTGAGAAAAAAAAAGACCGATACTTAGCCAGCACTACACACCCAATATCCATATATATATTTTTTGTTGGCTAGCAGCGTTTCATCCAAGTGCGGGGTGACTATTAATTTACCATTTTGTTCCTTGATTATTTTAGTAACTGCATCGGTAATTTGTTTTTGTGTTTCTGTGTTGATTATTATTTCGATATGTTCGATATCTATGGAAATAGTTTGTATCCATACAATACGGGTATATAGTTGGCATGCGAAAAGTCGGCCAACCTGGAAGAATGATATAGCTAGATCTGTATTAAACTTTAAAAGTTTTTTTTTTTGCGATTAGTAAAATTTGTCCATATGGGCCACCCTTCCCCTAACAAGAACAGACGTTCCCAGGTCTGCTAGTATAAATTAATAAGTTATGGTGCCAGTTCCATTATTTTCCATATATTAAATTTTAGCCCTTTCGAGGCAAGGGTAATTATACAAATTACATATGGTTTATTTAGCTTATCGCCTTAATAAAGTATTGGCATATTATTTATATCAGTTTATTGCCACAAAAGTTCACTTAATGGGATTGAAAATATTTATTTCAGTTATTACAACAACACAAACAAAAAATCACAAAAGAACACAAATATCACCCCCCAAACATGACAATTGCCTTTATACCCATATCTATCTGTATGATTCAATTAAGTTTATGCCTATCTAGTCTAAGACTTATCGCCTATTGCTTTTTGTTTTGGGTACTGCTCAATTTGTTTGTATTTAATTATTGTCATTTAAGAAATTTTTCTTTATTGTTTCCAGAGAGAAAAAAAATATAAAAACCGATACTTAGCCAGCACTACACACCCAAAATCAATATATATATATACGTATATACCTATATTGTATTTATCTTTGTGTTAGGCATTGACAATGGACTTTGAATGTTTTCAATTACGCCTAAGTTAAATGGATATGTTTATGTTTAAACACTTGTATTCTGTTTGTAATTTGCTTAAGTAACCCCTGTCCATTTATTGCGTAAGCTGAACAAATGAAATTTGCATTTTGTTTTCTCAAACTCCGATGCTCTCTATATTTACAATATACATAGCTTCCGTTTTAAACTGTCTTATTTTTATTGTTTTTATACGATTGACGAATATACACATTATCTACATAAGTTTATGTTACCTTATTGCTTTTATTTATATATATTTGAGGTGTGAAATATGAAACATGGGAGCAAGTTGCACTTGTACTCGTAGAATGTCGGGATGAGACCGATTTTAGTGGAATCGTAGCTCTGAAAATGTTGGAGACGCACCCAATCATCGCTAGTATCGGGTTTGAAAATTATTTAGGCACAACTTTTGCTGATGATTTCATTTGAGTTCTTTATGCGGATTTAATTTGGTAAGTTTTTGTTGAGTTGTAATTCCCATTATGCTTTCATCTACCCAAAAATCACCCAACACACCACTGACATCCAATTGAGGACCAAAGCATCTGCTGCATGGGAATGGTTGTTAAAATGTTGTAAAGCTTCCGCAATGGCTTCGAAACAAAACTGTGGTAGACGCTTTTTGGTGCTGGGTAAAGGTTGTACGCTAGTTGCGATGAGAGAGTAGTGGTTCAGGCTAGAGAATATATATCCCAAAATCGATCCCGAAACCCCTAGATGATCCAGACAACTTGATCTAGATCATAGAATATATGCGACGAATTTGTGTAACCACTGAATAACTTAAATATGCTTTTTGTTTGCTTCTTTTCGATATCGATTAAAACCGATAAACGAATACCGTTCTTACCGATTCATATATGTGATCGTCCGATCCACCGATGATGTGCACAGGTCGTGTCTTGTAGAGATCGAACCATAAAGGCATGTACCACTCGTAGACGTAATGAAAACACGACAATAACTACAACTACAACAATTACAACTACAACAACAACTACGACAACACAAAATACTGATACCAGGTACAGCCGCCCGCCTACTTCTATATAAAAAAAAATGTTATCATTAAACAAAAGACTAAAAAGCAACTTTCCATTTTGCTCTCGTTAAACCAAAAACAAAATTCTTTAAAAAACTCAACCGAATTACAAGACTCTCTCTCTCTCTCTCTTTCTGTCTCTCTCTATGTATATTTTCTCTCCCGCTCTCAAACCTAACCTCAAACCAAATCAAACAACCTTTCAATTTTTGTAATCTCTGTAATTCTAACCTCTAACGTACTCGCTGTGTATGTACAACAAAAAAACCAATCTTGATATTGTGTCTCGCACCCGTAAGACCCCACCAAACCCACCAAAAAAGTTATACAAAAAAAGAACACCACACCTCTCAGTGATCTCTCTCTCTCTATAAATATCGAAGCATATGCGCAACTGTACTTTCACCTTACACACACACATCCATTTCCACTCGCTTCCCTTTGAGGCAACTGTACTTAGTCACTCGCTAACTGCATCTACATTCGTCTCTCTTATCACTCTCGTTCACGCGATCAACTGTACATATGTACCTGCATCCCACTCTCGCTCGCTCGCTCGCTCGCTCTCTCTCTTTCGCTCGCAACATCTACTCGTCTCTCTCTCTCTCTCTCTATCTCTCTCTTGCATTTGTAACTAACTAACAGTTGTACAAATAATATGAAATGATTGATTCGATTGCTGATGACCGATTATACGATTATTCGATTATTATGCACCGGCAGTGCATATAACCATAAAGTCGGGATATAAATGGGAGATCCATTCTATAACTCGAACTTCCCTTTGGCGGTGAACAGCCGGAGCCCACGGGGTTCGACTTTGTGCACCTGAACGTTGGTCAATCAGTCAATCAATCGAATAAACATTTCAGTAGGACTTCAGACTGACAAACGAGCCGAGTTAAAAAATACAATTATAGACTGATGCATCCAACTTTCGCTACTCCATCTAGGTTGTAACAACGAGTGGGCCACGCAAGCCCCAGCGCCAGACCTCCAATGCATTCTCTACCGGATCGAACGAAGCCCTCGATGCGGATCCGGATAAGGAGCCGGGCCATGCCGGCGACCATGGCGAGATGGACGCAATGAGACCGGAACATTCCGGAACAGAAACGGAAACGGACCGTGGTCAGATGCACTGCAAGCGACCCTCGCAAAGTTCCTACACGAACCTAAGTAACTGCCTTCCACTGACGCCGACGGCCCAGCACAAGCTCTGCCTGGAGACGTCCTTCACCAATGGGTCTGCATGTGGCAATGGAAATGGATTGGGATCGGTTGCGCCGGCAGCACAGCCACGAGGCAGCAAGGCCTCCTCGCTGGCGGGCAGCATCTTTGGGCGCAGCCATACGCCGTACGACATATCAAGCGCTTTGGATGACAGCCTGGCCACGGTCACCTTGCGTCAGAGTCCTTCGCTGATGAGCTCCGAGACTACGGGCACTGTCATCGGCAATCCCGAACAGGAAATAGAAACGGAGGAAGCTGCGGTTCCGCGCCTCAAAGCGGTGGCCTTTGACATGGCCTTGACTCCTCCGCCCATCCTGCTCGGACGCCAGCAGTGCGAAAGATCACTGCTTGGGCGGCAGCAGTGCGAAAGGTCACTGCTCGGGCGACAGCACTCGGAAAAGAAACCTCGATCTCTTCCCCTCGCTCAAGTTCAAGCCCTGCGCAGGGCCTCGGATGCCGGAGCAGGGCCAGGAGTTGATCTCCTGCACGATGATTGGTATGGACTGGCTCCATTGGCCAGCCCGGAGACCCTGTCCGAGATCTCCAGCGTCTCCTCGCGGACCAGCGTGCCCATTAGTCTGGCGAACAGCATAGAACGATATTTGCAACATATGGGCGTCGCAGCAGGTCCCCACAAGGTGCCCCTGGAGGATATCTTCGAATCCCAGCTACATACCCCCAAAGTGATGAGGAGAGCACCCAAATTCACCGAGAATCTGGCCGGCTGTGCGGAGGATAACCGGAACCTCGATCAGTACAAGCGCATGGGTCGCGTGTTTGTGACATTTCCCCGCATCTTTCCCGATCACAGCCTGGACTCCAGCGATGACAGCTTTGAGTCGGCCTCGGCTCACAGCCTGCAGAGGCTGCCCCAATTGCCGCAGACCTCCAAGTCCGCCGATCCTTTGGACGGCGATCAGGTGAAGGCAAGGGAGACGCAACCGGTCAAGAAGCTAACCTTCAGCGACAGCGACATCCTGTCCGAGGAGCACTGTTTGCGGCTGTGTCCTCACTGCCCTTGTGGCCGGGACGCCCAGAAGGGATGTTGCACGCGATCGGAACATAGCAGGTGTGAATTGGAGGCATCAGCAGGAGGAGGAGGAGGCGGAAATGCCCTGGGATTGGGGTTGGGCTCCACGGACACGAGCTTCTACAGCGCCAGTTCATCGCTGGAGCAATTTGGTACGCCAGGTCGCCAAAATGGAGGCCCCCATCTGGAGGAGATCCTCATGCGTCCGGGCGTGCTAGAGTCCCATTTTCCCGTACTCGGAGGAGGCTCCAGCCCGATGGAGACCCCTGCTTTGGTGGCCCCCGCCTCGCCATCGCCGCTGAGCAATGGGAAACGACCGGATGTGGTCGGCGGCAGGGTGAGGAAGCGCCTCTCCTCCGAGGAGTTCGTTTTCACCCGCAGCGAGGACCTGCCCAGTCTAGTACAAATCGGCGATAGGTGCTCCGGCTCGCCGGCGGGTCGCAGGCGCAAGGGATGCGTCTATCCGGCCGGGAATAGCCTCCACCTGGATGCAGCAGCTGCCATGGCCTCGGCCTCGCCCACGTCCATTAGCAAATTCACCCGAACCCGAGTGCCAGCCGGAGGATCTGCAGGCGGATCGGCGGCGGCCAAACAGGCCGGAAAAGCTGGAAAAGCCGGAAATAACGAAAGTAACGTTTAATAGTTGTAAGTTGCAAGCAGTACCTTACCCGGATCTGGACCTGGAACTGGATCTGGATCTGGAACCCAAGATAAAGCCACGCCATAGCAATGCGACTACGAAGCGATAACCCCCCACAATCGACGATTTGCATCGCTTGCATCGCATCGATTGACTTGGACAAACTAACATTTTGCATACCGATTACCTAAGAAACAACAGAAATTTAGCGTTAACACGGGCGTTTACTATTGAATAAATGCAATATATATTTTTTTGTGCAGCCGAACCCCAAGCGACGACAAATTTTAATAAAACGTTTTCAAAAATGAATATTTACTTAAATTGTTATTGAATGGTTAACTAAATATTGGAGTTCCATTACTGGTCATTAAAATTTCCTTGTTTCTGGAGCTCTCTGTTTGCCTGGTTCTTGCATTCTGAAATCCCATACAAATTAACAAATTTGAACCATCGCGTTGCAATTTGTTGTATCGAAATATTTAAACTGAGGCACTGAATATGATGTTTCTTTTATTTAATGTACCAGGGGAACAGAAACCGCAGCAATTGACCAACGATAAATATAAATTTGAAATCAACGGATTTTTTGTAATACAAATCAAAAATCCCAAGAAATGCAGCATACTTTTTGGAGGTATTTAAAAGTGAGTGGAATAAATATTGTTGACCTTCTGGAGCTTTTTGTTCGCCTGTTACTGGCTTTCGGATATCTCATACAAAATTGACAAATTTATGAATTATGTTGTTTTAGTTTGTTGTAACGGAAATTTGAATTGACTAACTGAATGCGTTGTTCCTTTGATTTAATGTACCAGGCGAACAGAAACCGCAGCAATTGACCAACGATAAATTTAAATATGAAATCAATTGATATTTTGTAATAAAATCTCTTCAAAATCCCTCATTACTTCAATCAACCGTTGTCTTAAAATCTCTCATTACCCATTACCAAAATGAGAGAGCAGAATGGAGAGCAACGGTTTTCCAAGTCTCCATAAAAACAAAACAATAACAGATCGAAGACAGCCCACTGTTATTTCTGTTCGCCTGGTAAAATCAGTCTGGAATCCCATACAATGTTGACCGATTTGAACGGTTACGTTGTTGTAATTTGTTGTAACGCATATTTAAATGACGTCACTGAATGGGATGATCTCTTGAAAAAATGTACCAGGCGAACAGAAACCGCAGCAAGTTCCCAACTCCCACTCAATGTGACTTCAAATAACCGTTGTCTTAAAATCTCTCATTACCCATTACCAAAATGAGAGAGCACAATGGAGAGCAACGGTTTTCCAAGCCTCCACAAAATAAAAACAATAACAGATCGGAGACAGCCCACTGTTATTTCTGTTCGCCTGGTACATTAAGTCTGGAATTCCATACAATGTTAACCAATTTGAACGATTACGTTGTTGTAATTTGTTGTAACGGATATTTAAATGACGTCACCTAATGGGATGTTCTTTGATTTAATGTACCAGGCGAACAGAAACCGCAGAAAGTCAGCTAGTTTCAACCGTTTCCCTTTCATGTGTTTCAACTGCAAGTAACGGTTGTTTCCCCTCTTTACCCATGACCAATAGGAAGTGAACTTAATGGAGAGCAACAGTTTCCTTCCCTTCCCCTCTCCATAAAAGACAACCAATAAAATGATCGCCGTCAGCCTACTGTTTTTTCTGTTCGCCTGGTGCTTGATATCTGAAATCCCATGCGAAGTCAACAAATTTGAGCAATAACGTTGTTGTTGTTATGAAACAACAATTTAACAGTTTATTTATATATAAAAATTGCCGATTGCCAAATATTTTGTTTCTAGTGTAGTAACAGCTGAGCAGGCACTGTTAATCGCTTAACAGCACAGCTGTTGCGCCTAACAGCACTGTGTTGCCTCAGCCAAAGTCCAAAGTATTCAGTTGTAATATTTTGATTTTAAATTCGTTGCCAACACGAAGAAGATGTCCCTGGCCACAACGCGCATCCTGATGGTGGCCCATCGTCCTGCCCCCCAGCTGATGGTGGCGCAACTGAATCGGTTGCACTCCTCGGAGGTGATCCTCCGTCAGCTGGGATCCGTCGCCTCCTTCTCCTCCTCCGGCTCCTCCTCCATTAACGTGGCTTCCAGGAGAAGCTCATCCATTGCAGCACCGGAGCGCAGCGAACATCTCCACCTGAGCGAAGAGGACTACCAAAGCCTGCTGGGGCCGGAGAACAGGAGCAGGTGCATGGAGAAGATGCGCTGCCTGCCAGCCTTTCCCCGTCCCAAGGCCCTCGGGCCGAACAGGCACGAAAAGGTCACCTCAGCGGTCCTCGTAGCCCTCTGTCAGGAGCGGGGCACGTAAGTTCGTTTGGTAAATGCTCCCGCACTCCAAATCTAATTGTATTTCATGGAATTTCCCAGGCATGAGGTCTCCCTGCTGTACACGCGTCGATCGCGCCACTTGCGAAGCCACAGCTTCCAGATATCCTTTCCGGGCGGAAAGCGGGACGAGCATGATGCCAGCGACATTGACTGTGCGCTGCGCGAGACGGAGGAGGAGATCGGTCTGCCGCGCCACAGGATCGATGTGTGGGGCGAGGCGAGCAAGCTCCATTTGCCGCGCACCTCGGCGATTGTGCCGGTGGTGGGCGTGGTGCGGGATTTCAGCTTCTCCGAGCTGCGCCTCAACATGGAGGAGGTCGAGGAGGCCTTCAGCGTGCCCCTCAATTCGCTGATGATGCCCAAGTCCACGAGGCACACGCAGTTCCGCAGCGGCTACAGCGGCCCCGTGTTCGCGGTGGATCACTACCGCATCTGGGGCATCACCGGTTACCTCACGCACCTCTTCCTGCACAGCCTGCTGCCCCCCAGGCTGCTGCCCGATTGCCTCAAGACGAACATCAAGTACATCAGACCGTTCAAGATGCCGCCAAAGGCATCGCATCCCCACCACAGGCAGACCGCCACGGACCCCTCGATGCGCAGTTGAGGCCAGGGAATCCACTATATCCAAAGAGCTCTCCAGGATGCTCTCCAACTCAGGCTATGCTCAATGTGATCATATATATTGCTTTGGTCGAACCGAACAATTGTTTCAAATATCCCATTGTGTTCTTGTGGTAAATTATTTTTGAACTTACTGACGCCGCCGCGTTGATATTTTAGCGAAGCGAACGAATAAACTTGTTGAATTGTTTAATTTGAAATTTGAATTAGTGCAAGATGTGGGATATTCATTCGTGAACACATTCCAATCAGGAATTAGTAAAGAACTGAATGGAAAACTGTCTATATAATATATGGTTCTACTTTCAGTTGCAATTACAAGTTGGAAGATTTTGGATCAAATTAAAATGTACCATTAAAAAATCCAATTCAATATTGCATTCCAATAACCAACAAATCACACATACTCCAAGTAAATATTAGAGAAACTAATATTTATATACTCTTAAATCTTGAATTAATCAAAGTGTGATATAAACTTCCTTCAATCTAAAATCAACTATAAATATTTCTTTCATTTAAAAATACCTTAACTTTTTTCAAATAAATTCCAATGCGTTGTCTTTTTGTGTTTTTTATTTGTAATTTTTCACTTAAATACAAAAAATACTCTTTATTTCCACTTCTTATTTTCTTTTCTTATATTTTTTTTGTTTGTTATGATAAAAATATTTAAATAAAAATTAAAAGCGAACAAAATGGCAACTTGCGCCGGGGAGCGAAAAAAAAATCAAAATCATAATTTTGCGCAAAAAAAAATGATACAAAATTGCAGTTAAACACAAAAGAATAAAAGCTCCTTGCTGAATACAAATTATAATAGTGGGGATAGTGGAGATAGTAGGATACCTAAAAAAGGAGGCCAGATGGGTGTAGAGCCGGGAAGCGGCCAGACTTGAATTGACATCGCGAGAGCTAGAAATGTTTACCATTTAAACCCGTTTGCATGTCAAACACAAACGGTTTGTTAATTATTAAAAACAAAACAAAAAATAAACAGGCAGGCGGACGGGTGGTATTTAAATATTTAAATAGGGTTTTAAGTTAAGCATAGCTGAAGAAAGGCAACGGCGGCTGCTTAAAGAACACTTGCTGTTGTTGTTATGTACTCGCTATATATAGTGGTATATATATATAATATATGCTTGGGTAGTTATATCCGTTCAGTATACAATCATGTATATCTCCTAGCTGAAGTTGTGTGGTGGAGTTGTCGCTGCTGCTGCTGCTGCTGATGATGTTCCTTCCATTGTAAAGTTATCCAAAATATTGTGGTTGTTGTCGTATGTACTTTATATATATGTATATATATATACCGTTAATCGATATAGATATGGTGTGGCTGCAATCTGCTCTCTGCATAGGAAACCTACTCCGAAATATCAATTGGAATGGATGTGGTAAAAGTGGGCGTCTCCAGCTCCTCGTGCTTCTTCATTTTGAGACTCTATAATAGATAACAAAAAAAAATTCAATTAGTGATTGGTTTCGATTTGATTGTTCAATTGCTCAACCCACCTGTTGCAGCTTGTAGTGGTTGATGATGTCCTGGTCAGCCGGGCACGATTGTGTAAAGGCATCCAGCTGGTACATGTGATACATGTAGCGCCACAGCGCCGTCAAGTGCGTCTGCATGTGGGTAAGAATAGTGGAAAAGCTGGTGAGTCATGGTGCCACAAGAATAAAACTTAATCAATAATGGACGGATGGGCGAGTTTATGGCTGACAGCTGCACTACCCACCAACTGTGTGATCCAACTGCAATTACTGCACTGAAAACATACAACAACTGACAATGACACAACATTTAGCTACCCCTTTAAAATCATTAACCAATTTCTAGTTAATTAAATAATCCAAGAAAACACTCCGTTAAATACCCCAAGGAAATACCTTGTTAAAAACCCATTTAAATCCGACAAACTCCTAATACTAATACCACAAAGTAAATGGATAAAACCCGAACTAAGGACTGATGAGGAGGCCGGCCCCTCCGCTTACCGGGATCTCAAAGTCCACGAAGTACTTGCCGGCCACACGGATGTGCTGGAGGCGCGGCATCAGTTCGCAGTCGAAGCAGCACATGGTGTCGCCAGTGAGGAAACGCGTGTTGCGCGTGGCCAGATGATCGTTGATCTTGCGCAGGTGCGTGAGCAGGTTGTTGTTCTTGGACTCGTCCTTCTTCACCAGCATCAGCTTCAACTTGCCGTAGAGGTTCTCGATCAGGGTGGCCACGTCCTTGTCCTGGACGAAGAGGTTGTAGCCACCGGGTATGCTCTTCATGATGTGCCGCTCGATCTTCTCGTTCTCGAGAATGGCCAGACCGCTGTCGATGAGGATCGGCGGGTGTGTGGCCTCGAAGTTGGTGCGGAAATCGGGTGGCGGCTTCTGCATGTCCACCGTCGTCACCTTCAGGCTGATCGTCTTCAGTTCGGCCAGCAGGTACAGGTCCATGAAGTACTCCTGGCAGAACAGGCAGGCGCCCTTTCTGCGGCCATCGATGGTGGATGCCTGCAAAATGAGAAATCATTCATTAATTATTATATTCAAATACAGTTGTAAAGTAATTTAAAGCATGAATTTTATAAACATCACTTCAACACATTTGTGCCATCAACTTAATTAATGGATACAGATAAAATCATTCGTATAAAGTTGTATAAACAAGTCCAACATAAATGGAAATGCTAATATGTAGTAGGTGCTAATGTGGGTCACATTTGGATTGAGGCTTGGTTAGTTTTCCGGCACTTTGGACACAGCCATGCCCCATCGGAAAGAAAGAAAAAAACCTAATAGGTATTTTCGCGTGCCGGCAATTACCGATAAACAAATCAAACAAATCTAACGAAATAAAACAACATAATTTCCATCATGTGACATCACCATCATCGCAAGCGCCGCGTGATGCGTCAATTGTGGGCATTTCAATAATATTCAACATTTTGGCGGTCTTAGGGACCGGAAACGGTTCAAGATGTTTGCCCCGGCCAGGCCAGGCGAAGTGGAGGCGAGCCAAACGAAAGCCAACCCAAGCCAGACCAAGGAGAATTCTGCATCGCTGCACTGCCAAGGCCAGCACCGACTTCAGATACACATTCGTAGATACACAGATATAAATGGGTGGTTGAAAGCCACAGTGGAAGTCGGCTAAAGATAATGAAAGCCTAAATTGTATGAAATAAGGAGTTTAAATGCGAAATTAACTATCACAGTCAGATTAATTGAATTGTAATTGAAATTGAATTCAATCCTTTATTAACCTAGATTTAACCTGTTTAGTTTCTCACATATTATCAAAATTTTAAGTTCCTGCTAAATCGAATCATATTAAATCAAGTCTTTTTTTTAGAACTTCTCTGTAAAGCTAAAGCTGTTTACTTAATGGTTCCGGAAAAAGGCAATCACAATTAAGAAACATTTGAACTTGTTATGAAGCTATAAGTAAAACTAATTGAAGCTTAAAAATTGCTAAATTACTTAAATAGTTAAATGCTTCACTTGCTGTTGAAATTAATTCACGTGTATTTATTGCCGATTAACTTCGGTTCTAATCTAGAAAATTTCCCATCAAATTGCACCACTACATTCTATAACCGAATTAATCAGCATGAAGTTATCTTTATTGGATTTGATTCCAATCCACAGATTTTATTGTGTTTCATTTCCGGGGATTATCTTATCGGATATGCACTGTGGCTGAGGAGGAGCATATATGGCCGATCCATCCGATGACGATTTGGATGCCGATGCCGATGCGATGGATGATGATGATGTCATCAGCTGTGTGCGAACTTTACTTGTTGATTGCCGTTGCCAGTCTTTTCAGCTTTGTTGCTTTTGCTGTTTCTGTTTCTGCTGCTATTGCTATTGCCGTTCAGTTTTAAGTTTTCTGTTTTTTTCTTTATTGTACATTGCTGTATTATTGTTTTATTTTTATTTCTGTTTCGTTTCTGTTTGGCTGGCGTCGCCAGCTTCGGCTTAACTTCAATGGCCGAAGCGAGAACGCCAAGCAATCAATGTGCGTATATGGCTGTGTGCATATTTGTATTCGTTAGATAACCAGCCAGCACATTGCTGTTCGCCTTTTGCAGCTACAGAGTACAGTACGAAAGCGTATGTATTCGTATATAAAGAAATGAGTATTTTGGAGTTGACTCCAGCAGATTGTTCAAGAACGAGGTTGCCGCCAGCTCAATGGAAAGGAGTTTGGCGCAAACACTCCAAAAGGCCGACATTGATTTAAATCAATTGAAACGTACCAAATAAAATATGGAATTAAATGGGAATGTTTTTATTTTATGTTGTTCAAATCAATGTTGAGTCATTCGCTTCAATATATACATTTTACCAGTTACTAAATATTCAAATTAATTAACCAGATCTGAAAACGATCTTCAAGAATTGCTCCTGTTTAATACAGAAAATAAGAACTTAAACTGCCAATCATAATTATTTAAAAAAAAAACCATAACGAGGCATTAAACAAATTATGGAGTTAACACTCTTGACGCGTGAACTCCGCTTTGTAAATTACATTTTACGCACCAATTGCAGGCAATTAAAATATTATTTCGAATGGTGGAGTTAATTAGCATTGCCCTGTGTGTTAATGGCTTAATAAACGAACCGAACCGAACCAAACCAAACCGTACCGAACCAAACCGAAACCCAACCCAACCCATTTTCCACCAACATAATCCACTAGTTATTGCTGGAACAGAAATCTAAATGAAACCACAACGTGGGAGCGGTTTTCCGTATCAATTTTCGCCGTGGTGCTTAAACGGTTTATTTCTTTCACACAGTACTCCGATATATAGTATATACGAGTATAGAATACCATACCACATAGTAGTGCGTTATTAACTGTGCACACGTACTGCGAATATCTATAACCATAAATTCCCAACTGACCCGGATTGCTTTCAGTTCGTTCCGCTCGTATTTGTATCTTCGTTGGCCCGTATTTTTCCGCCTTACTTTTTGGCCCGCTTTTGGCCGTTGCTTCTTCGCTTCCTCGCGTAGTTTTGTAGTTTTTTTTGTTTTTGTTTTTGCAATATGAGTTGCAGAAATTGGAAATGGAAATTGTACAACGGAGCTGGCGACGATGTGTGGCAACGTCAAAAGGTCACTTGGAGTCAGTCAGTCAGGCAATCATCGTGAGTCGAGAGTCCGCATACGAACTACAGATGCAGATACAGTTGCAAACTACAGATACGACTACAAGCACAACGACGCCTGCAATTGAGGTTTTTCAAAATAGAAATAGAAATGACGAGCGATGGCAGTCGGGGCAAAAAGCAGTAGGCAAATGTCAAGTGCCATTCACAGCACTCAAACACGAATGCTTCAGATACGTGTATACCCCCACCAATCACCAATAACCCAACTATATTTGGCACATCTGGCTAATAAAACCGAAAACCAACCGCTGTCAAAATAAATACCCAGCCAATACGAATTCGAATACTATTGAAATGGTTTTTTGTTGTTCGGTTGAAATAAATAATTATGCGATTTTTAGCTTAAATTCGTAGTATAATTTTTAAAGTAAAGTATAAATGCAAGTTCTAAAAGTACATCAACCAATTAAATTTATTATAAAAGATATCTTGATGTCAAGTTTAATTAGTTCAGTTATTTTAATTATACTGCAATTTATATTTACTGACTCTGCGAAAACCTTAAAAATCTGTCAAACGGAATCAGTTAACTCATCTGTCATATTTTTTTTCTTTATTGCCAAATTTTAGTTTAAATCTCAATTTGAATCAAATTCAATTACCAATCTTATCTCGTAGGCTTCCAAATATAAACTTGATTTTGTCATTAAATGATTTTGATTTAATGTTGTATCCCGTATTTGTCAAAATCTAAAAATAAAGCTCGAAGCGCTATTAACTTGAATGCAGCTGTATGTTTGCACACCTATATCCACCTACATAAATGCGCACTCAACATCTTCGATTTGTTTTCCTTTCAATTGTAAATTCATTGGCCGATAAGATAAAGACAAAAAGTTAAGTAAACTCAAATAAAATGAAACTTGTTAGCTTCAGCTTCGTGCCATTTACGGCAACATCAGCAATCCTCCACCAAACCAGAAANCATCTTTTTTTATCTTTCTTTATTTATTGCCTAAGAAACTGATTTATTTTAGTTCAATAATTTTAGTTTAAATCTCAATTTGAATCAAATTCAATTACTAATCTTATCTCGTAGGCTGCCAAATATAAACTTGATTTTGTCATTAAATGATTTTCATTTAATGTTGTATCCCGTATTTGTCAAAATCTAAAAATATAGCTCGAAGCGCTATTAACTTGAATGCAGCTGTATGTTTGCACACCTATATCCACCTACATAAATGCGCACTCAACATCTTCGATTTGTTTTCCTTTCAATTGTAAATTCATTGGCCGATAAGATAAAGACAAAAAGTTAAGTAAACTCAAATAAAATGAAACTTGTTAGCTTCAGCTTCGTGCCATTTACGGCAACATCAGCAATCCACCAAACCAGAAATCATAAATACAAACGAAAACGAAATTAGTGGAAATAGTTGTGCACCGAGGAAAAATGGTACTAAAAATATTATTAATTAAAGTTTACAAATAATTTACTTCTCTTGTATTTCAAAGAGAAATTTCTAAATGAAATATATACAAGAACGTATTTCGGAATTTAAATTCAGATTTAATTGAATATTTTTTTAACAAATATGTACCGTATATATATGTATATATAAGATTTATAAAACTTTTTCTCAGTTTTGTTATTTTTGGAACAGGTTTGCTGACAGCTGCAGCGCATTATTTTTCATTTTTAACGATGACCACGAGTTGAGTTCAGTTGAGTTAGGGGGAGGGCAGATGTCAACCTTGGGGATAGCTTTAGCTTTCTTCGTAACTCAGACAGCGATTCTCCCCTCCATAAATTTTGGATTCTTTTTTTGGGGAACCCACACACACACACGCAGAGATCTATTCCATATCTTATCAAACCCGGGCGGAAGTTATCGCTGCCCTGATGATGATGATGATGATGGGGTGGTGAAGTAATAGCCAGAATAATAGAAATAGAAATACAATCAGCGTAAAGTGCTCGGCTGGCAGGTGAAGTCAGCCTGCATATCTTGGCCCACAAATTGCTAATGGGGTAATGGTTTGTTTTTAACCAATCCATCCTACTTTCGACCTTCTTCTACTTTAAAATGGGAACATGTAAAAGAATTTTCCTGATTTAGATTTATCAATAAATACAGTGCTTGGATTGTGGACTTTATATCATTAAATTGTTTATAATATTAGAGCAATTTCTTAGGGATCCTAATTACCGAAGTTTGTATTTTAAATGAATGCTCTAAAAATCCAACGACAATTTCATTTAAGAAGGTTCCACTGTATGTATGTGAAGGTTTGCTTTCCGGCTGCGATCATTTTGTAGATTTATTAACCAGAACTTTTCTGACTTAATTGCCATTTTGGTTGGACAACTAAAAAAGCGTTAGGTAATTAACAGAAATAAATAATGTACGTGAGTTGCAAAAGCTAATTAAGGAGTCGCAAAAAGAAGAAGCAGGCGACACGAGATAAACAAAGAACACAAGGTTGTCAAAAAAAAAAACACAAGACACGACACCCACAGAAAAAACTATATTTATATATATTTAACAAATAAAAGAAGAAACTAAAAGATGCAGGGGCGTTGAATTAGGTAAAATAAAAAAAACCTTTGCGTGTTTTTCTTCGTCCAAATGTCAGTCACACACCAACGCGCCCAAAAGCATTCAGAAAAAAACATTTAAAACCATAAAAATTTAATGTGCATATTAAAAATATTCAATTTGTAAGCCTTCAATCATTTTTGTTCAATAATACATATCTCTTTTTTTTTGTATTTCCCAAATAATTTTAAAATATGTATTTGTATGTATACTATTATAGTTCCACAAAACCCTTGGGTTTTTTTGCAGTGCATTATGCATTTGCGAGTGCAGCACATGGGGCGTGAATAAAACAAGAAATAAACTGTCACTTTGGCACACACAAACTCGAACATAAAATGCAAAAAATAAGAACAATAAAAAAACTTAGCAAGGAAGGCACGTCAACTGAGTGTGAAGAGTAGATAATTCGAATTTTATACGAATAAAAGTTATGTGATTTTGTTTACGGCAAGTCAAGTAAGCAATTAAAGAGATAATAAATTAAGCTTCAACTAAGTTGTTCATAATATTGGGATTCTCAAAAATTGTCAAAAGTTTCCAAGGTTGCTATTTAAGACTCATACTAAAAATATTAAAACGCCATTAAATGAAAAAACACAAATAAAATTCTCGAAATAATATTTATCAGCATCGGTTAGGACTAATGACTTGTAGTATGTCATCGATGATTAAAAGTGGAATAAATTCGAATGAAATATATATTATCTGGAATAATAAAGATGAGAGTTCCACTCACTGACTGAGGCTGCAAATATTTTTTGCTGTGTAATAATAAATCCCTGAAGGGCTTTTCAATGTGTGGGCCTCCTTTGTGCATTTAAGTGCAGACCATTGTGGGGAGCTTTTCATCTTATTTTTGTTTGTTGCATTGTGCAGTTGAAGTGGCAACAAAGAAGCGCATTTTCCTCAGCTCAACACAACATTAAACTCGACTCAAAAGCCAACAATTGCTGGCGTTGTAAACGACCAACAAAAGGCACTAAATTATCCGAGGTGGAGCCAAAGTTTTCAGGGTTAGTTTCGGTCCAGAAAGAGGGTATCCACATTAGTAACCCATTCTCTAGAGGATTTTTATCTTTTAAATTCAAATAAATAAAATTTGTGCAAAATATAAATTAATCCGAAAAATTCCCATGTTTTAAATAAATTATTTATTATTAATTTTCCTTGCATCTATCGATGCTAAAATATCTGTTTTTCGCGTGCAGTGGGATTGGTGTTTTGTTTTGGTTGCCGCTTTGTTTTGATTCGATTCGATGGCATGGCCAATTTCTGGAGATGTGGAAATCGCGTGGGCGATGACTCTTTGGCTAAGGCATTGGCTCTGAGCTTCTTGTTGCCTTTTTTTTCCTCTAAACCCAAGACGAAGTTGGAGTTGAGTGCGGTAAAGCTGCGAGCCAAGGAGGCGGAAAAGCGCACACGAGAAAAACCTGTTTAGCGTTCAATGATTGTTTTGTTAGTTAGTTGGCCTCCCTCCCCTCAAACACCGAAACAAGAAAACACATTTGTATCTGCACGCGCGGAACAGAGAGGCCTGCCACGACATCCGATGCATATATATATATTTTTTCGTATATATATATATACACATGTAAGCTGTGGATCTACGGCTTTCCTCCGCACCAAATTGAACTTTCACTTTTTTCGCTGCTGGGAAATGGAAATGAAAATGGAAATACGCCTTGTTTGGAGTTTGGAGTTTCGAGTGTGCCGCTGCAATGTTATGTCAAAAAGATGCTTCTTCTGTCGCTCTTCTGGAAAACTCGGGTCTTGTACTAAAGTTGAGGTAAAACAAAACAACAACAGCAACAACAATCCACAGGTGCGCCAGTACTTTCTCCCAAAAATTAAAAAAAAAAAGCCGAAACAGGAAAAGGGAGCGGAGCCGCATACAAAACTTTAAACCTTGCTCATTGCATTTGTTTCGGGTTTTTCTTATTTCTGTTGTGCAGGGTACCAATACCAAATTCTACCGGGTTTGGGATTAGTCATGGTAGTCGAGAGGTGCGGCCCCCGATGGCGTGGGCTATATGAAGTGGATGAGTCGATAGAATCAACAACAGCAGGGCTCCAAAGTGTTCCGAAAACAATCACAATTACTTTGGCAAATAGTGGGAACCAGCTAAATAAAAGGTACAAATAAGTAAAGAAACCCAGAGAAGAGACAACAATTGCGGAAAAGTTTATGGTTCAGTAACTGATGGCGAAGTACAGAGCATTCTTGTATAATTTTGATATATCACATTGTTTTATATTCCAATAATTCCAGATAATAATTTTCAAGAAGTTAAATGAAATGTACATTAAACAAAATAGGAAATACTAAGAAAAATAAACTGATCTGACAAACAACTTAGAACAAAATGAAATGTATATTATTGCTATAAAATTCATGATTAATAACTGAAAATAATACATATAGACAGAAATAATTCAAAGATTCATTAGCCTATAGGAATTCCAGTTACACATAGCGAACCTAATACAAGTTGATAAACAATCTCAGAGCCGTCTTTCCGGAATCGTTGAATTCTTTTGTAATGTAATCATTATTCTCGGTTTATTTTCGTAAAATATGTAGTTTCAAATTACGTATAATATGTTATTTATTTTATTAGCTTTTGATGTCATTTAAATAAGGCAAATTGACAATTATTAAACGCTATCCCCTTGACCGTCACTGTAGGTGTAAGCTTTTTGAATTCTTCGATTCTTTGGACGTGGGGCATGACGTATGCCTCAAGAAATTTAGAAATCACTAAGAGATAAAAAAAAACAACAAAAAAAATACCTCACACGCATACACCCTTGTGTTCCTTATACATATGTATTCACTATTTATCGCATCTTTAAATTGTGGAATAAGGCGGGGGGGGGAAAAATATCTGAAATTAAGAAAACGTTGACGCCGAAGAAGAAGAAGAAGAAGGAGCAGAGGAAGAAGACGCAGAAGGAGCAACCGCATTTGTTGGGCAATTGGCGCAATGAAATGTGATTAAAGTTTTTTATAACAGATAAGGGAACTGTGGAAATATGTTACGTTCCAGAAAGTGCAGACTTTGCTCACGCACATATGTAGATATGCATATATGTTATGTATATGGGATATACGACTACATATATACCGATTTATATATATTTGAGTGTGCAGATGATAGGGAGCGAGGAAGAAGAAGCACAAGGAAACCGGTTTTGGCGATGCTTAGAAACTACAAAATACAATAACTACGAAAACACAAACACCAACACACACACACAGGCACAACGAAAGGGGATGGGGAAAAGTGTGATAAAAGGGGATACACAGCACAGGTCAAATAAATAGAGTGCTAAAGAAACTATTCCACATTTCATTGTTGCAAACAGAGTTCTTTATACAAATTTATAATATTTGCATTTTGTTTAAATATTTCAAGAAATTTATTTAAATTTCCAAATTAAGAATCATTCAAATGTGCATTATTGTTAATAAAAAGGTTTTAACCTCTGAGTCTCCAAAAAATCATTTATAGATTGGATCTTGAACTTGGTAGAAATACTATACTGATCGAAATTATCTGTGATATGCGAATAACTGTGAGAAACTTTGTAGTATTTATCTGACTGCAGCTAATTACTGTCTAGGATATAATTATTTTTGTGTCCTCTGTTGTTCTTTTTTTACACCAAATGTGACACACTGCAAAGTGCTAGAATGAAGAAGCAGAAGCAACAACAGATTGTGTTTTTTTTTTATTTCTAGTTTTCCGTCTTTGTTTTGTTGCTTTCGCAGCTGCATTTTCATGGAAATTTTCGCACGCACACCTATGCGTGTGTGTGTGTGTGTGTGCTTGTGGATGCAAATTTTTCAATTTGTTTTACCATGAAATTTAGCTCACCTTTATGATCAACTCAATTTCGGGCACATCGAATTTGCTGGATCCATTCGTGGACTCCTGCTGCTGTGCTTCCACTTCGGATGACATTTTCTTTGATGATTCCTCCGGGCTTGCTCCTAAACTTTGAACGAATTCTTGCTTTTTTTGCCGCGTGACTTTCGGTGTTCGGTTGCGGTTGCGTTTGCGTTCCTTCTTTTTCGATGTTTCGCTTTTGTTGTGCTAATTTTGTTTGCCAATACACACTGGACACACACACTCACACACAGAGGGACACACAGACGAGAGACCCTCTCGCAGTCCAAAAAAAAATATAAATATTAATGTGTAGTATTCGATTTGCTCGAATTATCAACTTTGTCCGCTGCGGCACACGTCTGCTTAGTACTCGATTTCGACATAGAGTAAGCAATATATAGAGAGACCATTTGCTCTGCCGGTTCTCTGCCCGGACGTGGGTTCGAAAGAGTGGTGAATTTGAACAGCTGGTCGAACGTGTGCGAAGAAACAGCAATAGGACGCAATCGCCGCAAGGGCTGCATGCGAATGAAGAGTGCGGCTAGCAGGGGTTGCAATTTCAAATTTCTACTGGCGCTCTTCCTTAAAAGTCATATTTTGTAAATAAATAAAATATTTTAAAATTGTATTTTAATTAAATAATGGTTTATTCGTTTAAAGAAATTTGAAAAACCACGTATTATGGTGGAAAAATCCACATTTTGTGCTTTTTTGTTAGCAATTGATTAAGGGATGTTAGTGGCATATTAATCTTTAATCGAAATATTTTGATTAAATCAGACAGATAATGTTTTCCACCACATAACCGACATGCAACCGCCAAGTAACCGTTTTTGCAGCTTGGCATGACGTCAAGAGGTTGATATGGCTCAGTACTCCGTTTGTTGATATTATATCGATACATCGAATTTCACCATACTTTGCTGATGAATCAGTGCGGTATTTTGACCGCGATGTTATAAAAATATCGATATTTTTTTTACCAAAAGCTTTGAATTCAATGGCAGTTTCCTGGCTCCCTAATAATAATGCAGTCTTTAATAATACTTATTTTGTTTTGTATGATTATTATTTATTTATCATCAAGATATGGAACAGAGCTGCCAACTTTTTTTAAGGGGACGTTAAGAGTTTGAAACTGCGATCAACCATATATACCAAGTGCGCAATGAGGTAATAGAACCTTAGGACCGCACTGCTGCAGCACGATAATATTGGAATAATATCTGGATTGTGTAATATCTGAAATGGAATTGCTGATAAATTATCATATTTCCTAAGAAAAAAAAACCAAACGATTGGCCGGCAGCAAAAACATTTTTGATAATTGCGATTTATTTATCGACCATTTTTGATAACTGAAGTATTAGGGTACAAAAACAAACATTAAAACTAAAATGTAAATGTATATTCAAATAGTTTTTAAAGCCACAACTACTGTTAATTAAAACATATGCCAATAATCGGCATCCTCCCTTAAATTAACGAAAGGAGCAGAGTTCCCCCCAAATAAGTGCAAAATTACTAAATATTAATTTTTATAATGGAAAAAACGGCAACGTTCTTCTTAATTTACAGGGACCTTAACCTAGTGAAAGCCATTGAAAGGCAGCCCTTGGATTAGGCGGGCAATCAGCCGTTTTTATAACAATGTAATTGGTGCCCCACAATCTCCCCCGTTAATTACGAATAAGCGTACTCCTAAGCCTTAAGGTACATAAATACAGTTCTAGTTAAAGCCAGCAGCGAGGTCCAATGGTGGGCCAACTAATCGTTCTCCCGCGGTGGCCTGACTACAGCATGTCGCTTGATGGCCTCCACCAGCCACTTGATGCCCTCGTCGACGCCTTCGCCATGGAGGGCGGAGACGGGAATGGTGAGGCAATCTCGACGACCGATCAGAGCACCCGCCTGCTGGAACACTGGCTTGATCTCGCGCACGCCCATCACGTCGGGCAGGTCCTGTTTGTTGGCCAGGATCAGCAGCGGCACACCCGAGAGCAGTTCGTTCTTTATCATTTTATCTGGGGGATAAGAATAATCTCTAGAAATTCTCAAAGCAACTTGGACAGATGTGGTTTACTACCGAAGATGAGCTTAGACTCGTCCATCCGTTCGCGATCGTTGGAATCTATCACGTAGATGACGCCGTGCGACTCCTGGTAGTACTTGTCCCATAGCGACTGCAGCTCCTGCTGGCCCCCGAGATCCCAGAAATTCAGACGCACTCCCTGCACATCGATGGTCCCGATGTTGAGGCCCACCGTCGTTGTGATCTTGCTGGGATTCAGGCCCTTGTAGTTCCTCGTGAACTTTGTCTTTGCCGCCTCCAGGTATGTCTGCAGTTGGGAGAAACAAGAGGGGTAAGCTTAAACATATATTTATCCAAATTTGGGTTGATAAAGATCCAATTAGCTGGTGATGCACAGGTGATAATGGCTTTTTAATGAATTTTGAAGACGTGTCTTTCCATTGGAATTTCGGCGATTCGGTGAGTTTTTGAAGCTCCCATACCGTTTTGCCAGCATTGTCCAGACCCAGTATCACCACGCAGTAGTCGTCCTTCTGTGTCATGTATTTGTAGAAGCCGTGCAGCAGTGTGTACATCGTGAAGTGTGTTGTCTAATATCAAATAACAAAACTTTAATTTTGTTGTCGTCTGGGCTGTTAGTGACGGCACTGCGGGCCGCGATAGTATCGATAGCTCAACAGCTGAAAGTTTCCAGCGGGAAAGTTTCTAATGGGTGATTTGGGAATTGCAAGAAACTTGAAGAAACCCGTTATTTTCAATTGAATTGCTTTTTGTTTGAGAAAAGGGTGTAAGAAAAGTGATATTTGTATAATTAATCAAAACCAACTTAAGCACTCAACAGATGACAACAAAAAATCAATTGTTATAAAACATTTTTACGAATCGTTAACATATTAAGAGAAAGCGGAATAAAATTGTGTGATATTTATGATCTCATCCTCATAAAAGTAAAGTCAAACCAGGTTGGCAGCGCCTTGACACTCACCCCCATCCCTAAGTGAGACCGTATGCGTAGGTTGTACTTCGTACAAGTTACCTGGCAACCCTAGCCGGCGGTGTTTGTGTGCGTGCGTGCGTGTTTTTCCAACGATTTCATTGTAATTTTCATCGCCAGCAAATTAAACGCAAAAAAAGTTGGATCGCACGCTGCTACTTAGCCCCGAAACAAATCCCCAAGAACTATGTCGCTGTCCAGCCTGCTGCCCACGCCGACGAATGCGGTCTGGGACCGCGAGGACGAGCGTCGCCTGGCCGCCAAAGGAGCCCCGAAGATCGGAGCATTGGTGTCCGCCAAAATCGCGGCGCCGCCGTATGGGCAACGCAAGGATTGGGTGCCCCGGACGGAGGCCGACTATGGCGATGGTGGTGCTTTCCCCGAGATCCATGTGGCGCAGTATCCACTGGGTGAGTTGCGCCTTAAGCTCTGGAAATTCCTTTATACAAAGAACAAGGATGAAATTCCGTCCTTGATCATGTTTAATTTCATCTTAATCGGGATTTCCTTGTAATTGCCAATCTTTTCCTTTAAACGGTTTGAGAAAATAGGCTTTCCTTCTGAAAATTCGATATTTCTGCTCTAATAACTCGCTTGCCCTTTCCAGGTTTGGGCGCCCCGGGCAATGTGGGCAAGAAATCGGACGCTCTGGCCGTTCGCCTGGACGACAAGGGAAAGATCAAATACGATGCCATTGCGCGCCAAGGACACGGCAAGGATAAGATTGTCTACTCCTCCATATCGCAACTACTGCCCGCTGAAGTTCTGGCCGAAGATGCCGACGAGCTGATGCGCCCGGACGACGAGACGGTGTTGGAAACCACAGAGGAGACGCGCCTGGCGCTGGAGAAGCTGACCAACCAGAAGATAACCTCCGCACTGCCCGTGCGCCATGCCCAGAAGGCGGGTCCCGCCCAGTACATCCGCTACACACCGTCGCAGCAAGGCGATGCCTTCAATTCCGGGGCCAAGCAGCGAGTCATTCGGATGGTTGAGGCGCAGCTTGATCCAATGGAGCCGCCCAAGTTCCGCATTAACAAAAAGATACCCCGGGGACCACCATCGCCTCCGGCGCCAGTTCTGCACTCGCCGTCGCGCAAGGTGACGGTGAAGGAGCAAAAGGAGTGGAAGATCCCGCCCTGCATCTCCAACTGGAAGAACGCCAAAGGTTAGTGACTTACTGTGCTATCGAATATCCTTGATAATCCCTGATCTACCCCTCCTTTAGGTTACACCATTCCGCTGGACAAGCGCTTGGCCGCCGACGGCCGAGGCCTGCAGCAGGTGCACATCAACGAGAAGTTCGCCAAGATGGCCGAGGCACTGTACATAGCCGATCGGAAGGCGCGCGAGGCGGTGGAGGCACGCGCTCAGCTGGAGAAGAAGTTGGCCCAGAAGGAGAAGGAGAAGAAGGAGGACATGTTGCGTATGATGGCGCAACGGGCGCGCGAGGAGAGAGCTGGCCTGCGCAACCTGGAGGCGGTGGAGCCATCCGGATCGGGAGCGGGCGCTGGCGGATCGGAGGCCAGGGAGCGCAACGATCTGCGGGCGGAGAGGCAAAGGGAGCGTCAGAGGGACCGCAACCTGCAGCGGGCGGCACCCGAGAAGCGGACGAAACTGCAGAGGGAGAGGGAGCGCGACATCTCCGAGCAGATTGCCCTGGGCTTGCCGGCGAAAAGCGCTGGCAATGGCGAGGCCCTCTTCGATCAGCGTTTGTTCAACACCACCAAGGGCATGGATTCCGGCTACGGGGATGACGAGGCCTACAATGTGTATGACAAGCCGTGGCGTGATTCCAACACCCTGGGCGCCCACATCTACCGGCCCAGCAAACAGTCGGATAGCGATAATTACGGCGGCGATTTGGACGCCATTGTGAACACGAAGCGCTTTGTGCCGGACAAACAGTTTTCGGGAGCTTCTAGGGATGCGGCTGCCGCTCAGCGAAGCGGGCCCGTGGAGTTCGAGAAGGAGGAGGATCCGTTCGGCCTGGATCAGTTCTTGAACATGGCCAAGAAGGCGCCCAAGCGCGCCGAGGAGAAGAACAACGAGCGCAGCAGCCACTCCGACCGAAAGCGCAGCCGGCGCGAATAGAGACGAAAAGCTTTAGCGGGAGGATCAGCAATTATCATTGCCTCATCATCATCATCAACACACCAACCAACCAACCAACCAATCAACCAACATTCATTTTTAACAACCCCATAAACTTGGCGACAATTTCAATAATAATCAAGAGGACACTGACGTAACAGAAGTCGTATTACTATCAAATTTGCGGGGGGATTAGTTATGTCTACAACTTTCTACTTTCTTTAGTACGATTTCTTAATGTGTGATTTTGAAGAAGTACTTATCTTATGTTCGTAATTTGTAATACCATATTGGGGGCTGAACTAGTTGATAATCTTTTTTTTTTTGAACATTTATAGTTTATTTTTCATTTAACAATGAATTTTTTTGAGAAAGCAAAAAATGTGAAAGTTGACAAAACCAATACTTGTGTTATTATTTCATAGACTCTTTGGACGTGTATTAATTATAGAGGTTCTATATATTGTAGGGGAACTTAGTTTTATTTTTATTTATTATAGAACTATATTTTTGATATGTTCCCCATATAATTAACAAAATCTAAGTTGTAAATTACAAATTTTATTAGCCTAATGCATCACAATTGTAAATTTGTAGATTGAGAAACTAGTTTGTAGAATTTCTGTCCATGTTCTCCTGTATCCAGGGCACATAGTGATCGACCCTCGTGAAGACCATTGGCCCTCGAACGGATCCGCAGCGGTACTCCCCCAACGATATGATCCCCGCCAGCTGGTTGTCCTTCATCACCGGCCCCCCGGAGTCGCCCTGGCAGCTGGCCTTGCCGTCGTCCTTTCCTCCGCCGCACATTTGGCCAGAGCCGACGTCGGCATATTGCGACTTACACTGCTCCACGGACCAGCCGGTAATCAAGGCCTTCATCTTCACGGGACTGGTTGCCAGGGATCGCTCGCTGGTGCGACCCCAACCGGCGATGGTGAGAAAGAAGTCCGCATAAATATCACTCTTAGATGGACTTGCGGCTGGAGGAAGGCAGATGGGTTGGACAAACTCCGAGTAGATGACACTCTCCTTGAGGAGCACCAGGGCAATGTCATTGGAGTATCTCCGGATATCACTATGAGTATTCTCCCCGGGTAAGTATCCCTCGTGAACGCGAAACCGTTCGATGGCTAGGTCCTGGGGCTTGGGATTGCACTCCTCCGCCTGGCAATCCTCAGCCTGCCGGGTGTCCCATTCCCCCAGACGCACGAGCTGAAGCTTATCGGGATTGTCCGATCCCGGTATGCAGTGGGCAGCAGTCACGACCCACTTCTTTCCGATCAGCGATCCCCCGCACTTGGGCTCCAGCTGGGAGCCGTACAGCAGTTGGGCCATCCAGGGGAACTCCCGGATGCGGGTCACCACGCCGTTGGAGATGCGCGTATCCAAGTCATCGTTGCAGTAGTCCTCCACCCGTTGGGAGTAGGCCGGATTTTTCTCAACGCAACAAACCAGGTTGGAGCACACGCCAAGGGTGTCGTTCACTTGGGTGAATCTCTCCGCATCCTGGCATTCGGAGCTGGGCAGGCACACTCCGACTAAGGAGCTCACATGACAGCGTCCAAAATGGAGACGAGGTTCTAGAAAAAATTAAAAATGCATCTCTTCATTTGGGCTTAACAAAAAAATTAAAACAATTTTATTTAGGATTTGTAATTTTGCTTGTATTTTTTTTTTAATATTTCCTATTTTTTTTGTTTTGTTTTTGGTTGAATTACTTGTTGTCAATGTATTTAACAACCTTTCAAACCCGTTTTACACATTAGTTCCGCATTTGTGTGACTAAATATTTATATATATATTCTGGCAGATTGCAATGATATTAAATACATAATTATTTTCCTCTAGGATGTTCCAAATGAATATATACTAAATTGTACATATAACTAAATATTTATTGTAATTTATTTAAAGTGAACTTACTTGCCCAACAGCTGCCCAACAATAAAGCACAGCAGAGATAGGCGATGACGGAACCAGATCGGTGGGACATAGCTTCGAGTCTGAATGAAAACAATGCTTATCAGCTATATTCTCCATGTGGCATTTCCAATTCAGAGATTAAGTACTGGGAAACCTGATTTCCCACAGCAACCCGTCCAGAGAGAGATGCTGTGAATGCATCTCACCTTGCTAGCCAGTTGTTAAGTGCATAATTATACTAATCTGATCGGTAAAAGCCCGCCAATGCTTTGGGTTTTTTTTTTTTTTAATTTTTGCAACTACGTTTAGTGTGGCATTTGCATATAAAAATTTTGAATTATTGGCTTAAACTAGTTCAAATAAAACTAATAGAATTTTATACCCTTAAGTCTTAATTTTTAGATTTCCTTCATTCAAAGGAGTTTACTAAACAAATAATAAATGTGCAATCACTTTTGATTTTGGCGCTCCAGAATTTTCAAAAAGGGTGACCAGCTGTAAAAATTATTTAAGCACTCAGTATTTTATGTTATTCCAATTGGAATATAACAAGCAATTGATTATTAATTATTTACCAATGCCATCAAACCAATCCATTTAAAAGGAAATGATAAAGTAAAAAAAAAAATAAATTGAAATAAAATATAAATTATTCTAAAAAATATTTAAATGTATTCCGTGCAGTTTAGTTAATGGCATATTGTACTAACTTAAAGAAAAAATTCAAGATTTGTCAAATATTTAAAAGAATATGTCTTTTTAATGTTCAATTTATTTTATGAAACAAATTTAACTTAAAAAAGAAATAATGAAAATTAAGTTATTCAAAACTAACCTTCCCCAAAAACATTTGTAATTGATTTATTTCAGCATGAGGCAAGTTCAAGAATAGCCAAATGAAAGTGAAAATGTTATTAACAAATTTGTAATATTTGCATATGGGCGATCAGCTGGGCTTGTTGCCCAGGAGGAGTATTCCCTGGGATTGTCACCCAACCTGGGCAGTATTTTCGTGGCTCGCCAGTTGGGAGAGCGTGTTTTTGTTTTTTGCTGCGCTGGTCACACTGTGTGACATTGAGTTGACTTTTGCTTTAGGTTTAATTATAATACAATTTATCCGCAAATAAGTGTCTCGCAAATCGCCAAATTTCGCACGGGAGCTGTGCGCCACTCCGTCGACCGTAGCCCGGAGAGAATGAGCTGCTGCCCCGGATTCTAGCGGTCCAGGTAGCGAGCGAAAAGCTGTCTCCGATTCCGATCCGGATTAGGGCAAAGGAACCAGTGGCTGGGTCGCAGGTGCTACCACCTCCTCCTCGTCCATCGCCGGAGCACAACAAACGATTCCATCCGATCCCAACCGATCCGATCCGACTAACCATTATGTAAGTTGAGCGTGGACGCGTGTAAACAACAATTGCTACCCGCACAGAAAGCCATAACCCAAAACAATCAGGGAAGGCCATCGCGTCGAGAACCCCAGAACATATGTACGTGCTTACCCCTGACAGTTCCTACCGATCTGGTATTATGCGACCATCGGAAGCGTTCTATTGGAATATCTTTACTATATCTAGAGTGTTGGTAATTCAAGGCGCTAAATATGTGGTATATCGTCGAGAATATATCACTTGAGCGAAGAACCCAAACATACAAACCCAAAACATACCCTTGAGAGCCGCGTGATAAAAACATTTCCCTGATCGATCCTACCGAACTATTATTACTCGACCAACGGAAGAGTTTCATTGAACGGAAGAGTTTCATTACCCGATTTAAGTTGTTGGTAATTCAAGGCGATACATTTGTTGTATATATATTTTTTTGTTGAAGAATCCGATTAGTTTGATTGCAAGCAAAAGCTTCTAGGAAAGCGAGGGATGTATGTATATACATATGTATTCCACAAATCATTTTTTGATTCAATCAAATCACAAGTTCAATTACAACTATAAGTTCTTGTAAAGTATTTAATTAGTAATTTGAGCAGATACATTTTGTGGCAGCTGTAGGATTTTGTACATTAATTATGGGACTTTAGATGTGTCCATTAAAAATACAACTTCTCCCATTTCGGAATCGATAAATTATATGACTGCTATAGAACGCTCTATAGAACTGATGATTTCACCCAAAATCCATAAATACTAGCAAAGAACATGTTTTAAATACATTAAAATTATGGTAATTTATTTGTGGTGATTATTTCTATGGCTTTACACATTTGAAATAAAATATATAATTATGTTTTATATTCCAGAAAACCAAACTAAGATGCGTTCCCGCAGCAATTCTGGCGTCCGTCTGGACTACTACCAGCGGATCGTCCACCGGTTAATTTTGGCCCACCAGGAGCCCGTGACCGGACTCTTTCCCGCCTCCAATGTTAATTCGCATGCCTGGATCCGGGACAATGTGTACTGTATCCTGGCCGTGTGGGGATTGTCCATGGCGTACAAGAAGATCGCCGATCAGGACGAGGATCGGGCCAAGTGCTATGAGCTGGAGCAGAGCTGCGTGAAGCTGATGCGCGGCCTTTTAATGGCCATGATGAACCAGAAGGACAAGGTGGAGAAGTTCAAGATGACCCAGAGTCCGTTTGATTCGCTGCACGCCAAGTACTCCAGCAAGAACGGACTGCCCGTGGTTGGAGACGGCGAGTGGGGTCATCTGCAGATCGATGCGGTGTCGCTATATCTGCTCATTCTGGCCCAGATGACCGCCTCTGGTCTGCAGATTGTTTTCTCCCTGGACGAGGTCTCCTTCATCCAGAACCTGGTCTTCTACATCGAGTCAGCCTACTCCATTCCGGATTACGGCATCTGGGAGCGGGGCGATAAGACCAATCATGGTGGGTATCCTTTTAAGATGCTACTAAATTATTTACTCCCAAGGAAAAATAACAATATTAATTTGTTAACTTATTTGGCTATGTTTTAGGTGAGCCGGAGCTGAATGCCAGCTCTATTGGCATGGCCAAGGCGGCGCTGGAGGCGATGAACGAGCTGGATCTGTTCGGAGCCCGCGGTGGCCCCGCCAGTGTAATCCACGTGCTGGCCGACGAAGCCCACAAGTGCCAGGCTGTGCTCCAGTCGATGCTTCCCCGTGAGTCCAACTCCAAGGAGTTGGATTCTGGATTGCTTTGTGTGATTGGATTCCCCGCCTTTGCCGTGGACGATGCCCAGTTGATACACAACACCAAGGACGCCATCCTGTCCAGATTGCAGGTGCGTTGGTCAACATATTCTCGATGCTTTCATGTGTTATATTTGATTTGTATTGATTGCAGGGTAAATACGGCTGCAAGCGCTTCCTGCGCGATGGCTACCGCACTCCGAAGGAGGATCCCTCGCGTTTGTATTACGAGCGCTGGGAGCTGCGCATGTTCGAGAACATCGAGTGCGAATGGCCACTGTTCTATTGCTACCTGATCCTCTTCCATGCCTTCCAGAGCGACAAGCGGGCGGTGCAGGAGTACGCCGATCGTCTGGAGAAGATCATGGTGCGCTCGGAGGATGGGACTCTCCTGGTGCCCGAGAGCTATGCAGTGCCGCAGGATCTGGTGGGCTTCGAGTACCAGAAGCCGGGATCGCAGGTCCGCGAAGTCGTCGGCAGGTGTCCGTTTCTGTGGGGTCAGTCCCTGTTCATCCTGGGCAGGCTGCTGCAGGAGGTGAGTTGCATTTTCTCCAATTAAGTATATAAAACTAATTGTTTACAATTATTGCAAAGGGTTTCCTGGCTGTGGGTGAGTTGGATCCTCTTAATCGACGCCTTGGAGCGCAGAAGAAGCCGGATGTGGTCGTCCAAGTGGTTATTATCGCCGAGGACAACGAAATCCGAGACAAGCTGGCCGAGCACGATCTGCATGTGCAGACAATTGCCGAGGTGGCGCCCATTGAGGTGCAGCCAGCGCGCGTCCTGAGTCACCTCTACACGTACCTGGGACGCAACCGGAAGCTGGGATTGAGTGGCAGAAAGTCGCGCGACGTGGGCATCCTCAGCACCAGCAAGTTGTACTCGCTGAAGGATCGCATCTTTGCCTTCACGCCGCAGGTGAGTGATGCCGTCTGGTAATGTCTCGGAGTCCCCTAAATTCCCGGCCAACCGTCCCCAAGAAACCCTCTGGAATCCCCACTTCCCAGCTCTGTTTTTATCCTTTCTATTTGTAATTGATCAGGGATGCAAATGGTCTTTATTTTCTAATAGAAATTAAGATACAAAATTAACAACCTAATAAATTTGGTATCCTTGAAGCTGCAGAAATTTGTTGTCCAGTATTGTAAACGTTTGCATCTCTGAATTTTGTTAATTGACTTTTGATTTATAACGTTTATCACGCTGTTTATCAGTTCGCCGACCTGTCGCGCTTCTATATCGCCTCCGATAACGAACTCATGATCGACATCCTCAAGGGCGAGATCAATTTCCTCAAGTCCGCTTGGGACCTGCTGGGTCGTCCGCTGGTCACCCTGGTGCTGAAGCGCATCCACTTAGGTCGGTTCACCGAGGAAAAGAGAGACATCCAATCCCCGAATAGTTCTCTAAATTCACTCCATATATTTTTTTTATTGTTTTATCTTTTTTTATTATCTTATTTATTGTGTGCCGGTTTTTTTACGCCATCGATTTCTGTTCCCCTATTTTTCGTGAATTGCTCTGTTGATTTGATTAATTTGCAAGGGTTTGCTTTTGGTATTGGTATTGTTTATCAATTAATTGACACGCACACACACACACACACACACGACACACACAGAACAAATGCGCACTTGAATTGTTATCTTTAATTAGTTTAATTAGAAACGAATCGGTTGCTCATGGCTCGGAAATTGATCTCTTGGTTCCCAAAAATTCCACACCCAAAGTAATTGGTTTTAATTTGAATCTGAATATCAGAAAAGCTATTCTAAATGTATTTATCATTTTATAGAAATTTGTTTCTAACAGAAATGATTATATGAATACTTGTATCTTTTTTGTCTCTTCAAATTATCCAAGGCTCAAATTATAATATATAAATTAAACATTTTCTTAGGCTCTTAGCTGATTTTGAACTCCTTAGGAACTATCATTCCAAATGAGATTAATTACTAAAGACATTTCTTTCTTGTTAAGAAAAATACGCCTTTGAAATGCAAATATTAAATACTTTTATTGTTAAACAAAAATCGTATTTAATCGTACATTCACTAAATATATTCCATTTCAATTACTCCGAACCCCAAGCAACCGTTTCTTAATTTTACCCTCTATACTTTGAGCTTCTTAGTTTGTTTATATATTTTTACTACCTTTAGATTGGTTATGGTAACACCTACACACGCACACACAAACATAAAATCGATCAGTTAGTTTATATAACACACAATTTACTTGACTTAATTTATTCCATCATATAGAAATCGTTCATTCTCCTTAGTTAAATGTAGTTTTAGTTATAGAGTTTCCATTTATATATGCTCTGCTCTGGAAATTAATGAATTCTTATGCCGCCCCTTCCCCCACTTCTATATATATTTTGCAACCCCTTGTCCCCTTCCTTGAACCCCCAAAAAAATCCTCGAAAATTGGCCAACGAAAGTGAAAGAAAAAATATTGACAACAAATTGTGAAGAAACCAAAACAAAACCTTTCTCTTCTTTATTTTATCTAAACCAATAATAATAAAATGCAACCAACACAACAAACAAAACTCCAACAACAACAATAACTACAACAACTGCATCAACAACAACAACAACAACAACAACACGTACACAGCATATCGACTATGAAGAATATTATACAACACGCGATCCCGATTTGCTTGCCAGCAATTTTACCACAAATTTAGCATTCTTGACCAACAATTGGCGTCACATGTTGGGCAGGCCGACAATCACACTAATGGCAACCCACTATATGCTAGGTAACTACCCAAAAATCCAAACCCAAATCGAAATTTTTAATCCCAATCCAATCAGAAACAAAAGCCACCCAATCCCCAGCTCGATTTGCATTGCCACCACAACCCAAACTCCACCCAAAATATTTAATCCCAACTTTGCACTCCAGCAAAACAAAATTAAAACACTCTCCTCCAAGAACCTATATATCACATATATATTATATATGCATATACTCGATATTGTACTCCACAAATCCAACAACCAATCGATATACTCGTATGATAACGATCTGCGACTTGTGATCTCTGCTTGTGTCTGCTTGGTAAATTATAAGGCCTGATTGCTTTCTCTTTTCCATTTATGTTTCTGCTATTTTCTTTGAGTGTATATATCAACCCACAAAAGTTCCAATGTTCGCTGTACTCCAAAATCATAAATGTGCCTATTCCGAAAAATGTTCAATATTATTGGTAAATGTAATCTTTACATTGGAATATATATAGGAACAAATTAAACTTGCAAATCTTAAACCAAATTAATCTGGCAAACATTTAACTATGTTAATAAATCTAATAAATAATAATATTAAATATGTTATTAACATTACAAATGGTTGAATAGAGATCATAACAATAAATTAAACAAAATTTTTATTTTGAAAAGGGATATTCTATCTGACGGTTGATTGCCTTAATGTATTTAGATTGTTTTTTCCAAATATAATAAATTTTTAATAGTAATCTTAGATCTTTATTCAACTAAAACTAAAATTGAACATTTCTCTTAAAGTTTCATATGTGTGGAATATATCCGACTTGAACTCCAGCTATTGGTGGGCTTAACCGACTTTTCGTTGCTTTTGACTCGCTCAATCTTTTCTAACATTTTTGTGGTATATCTGGACCCAAAATAAACCCTACTTCTTCAGGCCCCAGCTCTTCTCTTTCCCTACCCCAAAAATTCAAAAAAAGACTCCTGACTTTAGATGAAATTTGTTGCTGCCACCTGCCAGAGCAACATCGCCAAGTAAATAACAAGAATTAAGCTTATGAATAATATTTTGTGCACTTTGTGGCTGTGGCTAACAATTATTTAAATAAATGCTTCCTGCACCGAACTTCGCTTGCACTCGCAAAACCAACAAAAACAAAAAACACAGATTAATATCCGATGGTGCTGGATTATCAGATGTGCATTTAAACGCATATATCGGTTAACCTTGTATCTTGTGTGACTAACCCGTAGCTTTAAGTGGCGCTCCTAACCAAATCCCAGCCGAATCACCAACTCCACTCATCTTCATTAACTGACAAGAAATAGAGAAGTACCATAGCTAACGAGGTGCATTGGGGGATCCACAGATCAGGACAAGATACCGCTGGCCATGATCCAGACAATGAGGAAACTGAAGTCGGGTTATATTAACGGCACTCGCGTGATGCTGGGCAACCTGAAGGACTTCCTCAATACCTCGGCCATCACGGACCTAAGCTTCCTGGGCAGCACGGAGGACGGCTATCCGGATCGCCTGCACCCGGATGTGCAGACCTATCTGGACGAGCATCTGCTGCGATCCTTCAGCAATCGCAGCACCATGAGCCTGCGTGGGGGACAACTGCGTCCCAGGACCTTGAGGCGTCGCATGTCCTGCAAGGGAGCAATCAAGAAGACCCGATCTATCAATGTGGATTGTGAGTGATTGATTATTAGTATAACTATTATTCCAATTAATTGGGACTTCGCTTCTTGCAGCCGACAACCTGGGCATGGAGGGACCTTCGCCCCTCACCGAACGACGACTGTCCTCGATTGTGCCGCCGCCCTGGCTGCAGGCCAACAAGCAGAGCCATGTCAGTGTCTTCGCCACGACCCCGGAGGAGGGACCCAGCTCCCCGCTGCAGCTGGGACACGAGCTCTCCATCCGGGAGAACATATATCCGCATCCCAGCCGCACTGCAATCGACAGACGCAGCGAGTTTGTCCGCCAGCAAGAGAGTTAGTCTTCCATATTATCATTTTTAAATTCTATATTTATTTTCTGTTGAGTTTTCTGGACAAGTATTTATATATTGAGTGATATCTTGTTTATTGATTATTATTTATTTAATTTATTGTACTTTATGTTCTTTATACTTTATCATCTCATTTTTTCATATGATTTCGATTGGCCACATACGTTTGCATTGCGATTTTGATAGTAACAGTGCCAAAAATTCTCATCCAACGCCATCGTGCGGACACGAACTTCGCTGACACAGAGGTGGAGGAGCTGATTGCGATGCTGCGCGAAACGGAGAACCTCGAGGAGCAGGGCGACATATTGCAGTATCTGGTGGATACTCAGGGCCTGGACTTCAACACCGGTGAGTCTCGATGAGAACCCAATACGAATATAAATTGTTATATCAGGTTTAGGGCAGAATAATGCTTTCTAGTTCGAAGTTCAAGACAAAAAAAAAAAAAATAATTTTTGGAAACAAACACACACTTATACACGCACATGCTCACACGGACATAAAAACATGCATATGCCAAGCATACACGCAAAAAAAAACACGCTCACACTGTTATACCACGTATCTAGGTTAAGATAATAGGATATCTCTTCCAGCGGGAAGAATGAAAGTCTAGTATAACAGCTAAGTTGGATTGCAATTTTGTTGTTTAATGAAAAAAACAATTAAAACCTTAAACTACATTCAAGAGAAGGTTTTATTTCTGAAAATTAAACTGTTATACTCTGTTGAAGTTTTTAAAATGTATAAAGTGGTATATATTTATATAAAATTAATGCAATCGTTGCTCCAACTTTACTGTCATACTATAGCATATAGCATATATTGCGGATAGGTAATTCGAAGGGAACCACAACTTACCATTGAAACATGTATCTTTTGCGTCTCTTTTGTGTCTTTTGCGTTACCTTGTCGCTTGTCCTGTACATCGTAATCCGAACCATAATCCGAACCATAATCAAATATCAGCTGGCCTGGGCTTCAAGAATAAATCGGATGACAATGCTAGTGCCAATAATGCCTCCTCCGGTAAGTTCTGTCGATCCGTCTGTTGTTGATTGTTGTTATTGTGCGGACGTTGTTGAAGACGTACACATATCCCACCTCCAATTGAAGAACCCTTATCCCGATTTCCCCATTTCCGACTCCCAACTGATAATTAATTTCTCCCTAATTGGTCTACAATTTGATTCCTGTCATCTATAACCTTTTCCTCCACTTGTGGTATCCTCTCTTGATTGCTCCTTATGTTTTGTATATTTTTCCTGTGATTTGTAACTGTTATACTGTCATAAATACTGACATTCTGCCATACATAACCCGATTAATACACCATCGCTTTGCTTTAAGTTGTGCTTCATTTGCTCATTATAATTTTAAGGCTATACCTATATTACTTGTAAAAAAATATTACATTATTGAACCGATATGCTAAAAAATTATTTACTGAGTGCAGTCGAACTTCTCTTATTTTAAAATAATATACTTAAATTTAAATGACATAAATAATAGTTCCAAAATATGCATCCAATGAGCTTTCTTTTTTTTTTTTAACTAAAAAAAAGTGCGTTTACAATTTAACTCGGCGAACAAATTATTAAAATAACTATTTATTTATATGTACTTTATTTTGTTTCATTAATAATAGAACTCATTGAAAATGTATACATTAATACAGAAGAAGTTCATCTGCACTTTTAATAATTATTTGCAGCATTGCTTATGATTTAAGTTATACCTAATAAAGCATATTTAACCGCACAAAATTAATTCAATTGCTTGACATTTTATTATTTACTTTCTCCGCCCGGTAACGCACTTAACCCCACATGACACATGACCCGCTGGTCACACAAACGCACATCATCATCGCATCCCGGCAAACACGCACCCACGCACACCACACACACCACACACACCTCACATTAACCCTCTACAACTACATCGAATCCGATTCTTCCATGTTTCCGTCTAAAAACAAAAACTAAATCGAAATCAAAACCGAAACCGAAACCAAACCAATCCTAACCCAACTAACCCGTAACGAAAACTAAAAAAGAACTCGAGCAAGCGTTTGCGGATGAAGTGGTGCTGGAACTGGCTGGTGGTGGTGGTGGTGCTCCAGCTGGTGGAGCAGGTGCTGGAACAGGTGGTATGCATGCTGGCGACGAGGCCAAGCCCAGATCACCCATTGCGCTGCCCCTGGTGATCATCGATCCTGCTACAATTCCCCCAGATCCGGACAACGGCACCACCACTATGCACTCCCTGGGCAACACTAGCCACAACGTCAGCAGCTCCCACTCCCAAGCGAACTCCAGCAGCAGCGCCAACAGCAGCAGCAACAACCAGCCGAACCTGACCCTCAGTCCACTTGAGAATAACAACGATTCTTCCCAATCCGAAGGCATGCTGGAGGAGGGACGCGTGGTCACCGTGCGGGACCTGCTCAAGGGACTCTACGAGAAGGCCTGCCAGCAGAAGCTCTGGGGCCTGGTGCGGCACACGGCCGGCATGCTGGGCAAGCGGGTGGAGGACCTGGCCAAGGCCGTCACCGATCTCCTGGTGCGCCAGAAGCAGGTCACCGTGGGAATGCCCCCCAACAACGAGCACACCATCACAGCACCTTTGCCGGAAGTCGAGCTGAGGCAGCTCATCCACGACGTAAGTAGCTTTGCAATCCCAAAAGAGCACTTTCAATTGAAAAACCTTGCCATTTCCCAGGCCTATGGAGACGACGAGAGCACGGCGATGCTGACGCAGGAGCTGATGGTCTACCTGGCCATGTTCATTCGCACCGAGCCGCAGCTCTTCCACGAGATGTTGCGCCTACGCGTGGGCCTCATCATCCAGGTTATGGCCAAGGAGCTGTCGCGCACCCTCAACTGCGACGGCGAGGCGGCGTCGGAGCATTTACTTAACCTCTCGCCCTTCGAGATGAAGAATCTCCTCTACCACATACTCAGCGGCAAGGAGTTCGCCGTCAGCAGTGGTAGGTTGTCCTCTTGATCTCGCAGTAACTGAAAATTCAACCTTTCCCCTCTGTTTGGCAGTGGCCCGCGGCAATCTGTCCATTGTGAGCTGCAAGAGCAGCCGCGTGAGCAAGAAGAGCCAGATCGGCTTGGGTGATCCCGAGGGCGAGGACGCTTTGATAGCTACCATTGATGACCGACAGGGTCAGTGGCTGCGCCGAAGAAGGCTGGATGGGGCCCTTAATCGTGTGCCCCGGGACTTCTATTCGCGCGTTTGGACGGTTTTGGAGAAGTGCCAGGGTCTGGCCATTGAGGGACGGGTCCTGCAGCAGAGTCTCACCCAAGAGATGACCCCCGGCGAGCTAAAGTTCGCCTTGGAGGTGGAGACGGCTCTCAACCAGATACCGCAGCCCGAGTACCGCCAGCTGGTGGTGGAGGCCCTAATGGTGCTCACCCTCGTGACGGAGCATAATATGGTGCCCACTCTGGGTGGCATCATATACGTGGAGCATCTGGTGCACAAGGCCAACCAGCTGTTCCTGGAGGACCAACGCAAGGTCCAGGGCGATGCCACGCTGTGCTGCGCCAAGATCAAGGACGGCAAGGAGCAGCAGCAGGCCGCCTCCGGGATGCTCCTGTGCGGCGGTGCCGCCTACATTTGTCAGCACCTCTACGACAGGTGAGGAGTGCTGATTCCTTTACTGAACACCATTTAAAAATGTATCCATTGCAGTGCTCCCAGCGGTAGTTACGGAACCATGACGTACATGTCGCGGGCGGTGGCCCTCGTTTTGGACTGCGTGCCCAAGCACGGAGAGATGGAGTGCGCCATCTCCTGAAGCGGGTGCCCACTTAATAGCAAAGCCAAAATAATAATAATCTCTGCAACTTTGGAAACGTCCGTTCTCGCTCACTCGCCCTCGCCCCGTCTCTCTCTATTTCCCCCAGTTCTCTATTATTATTATTTTTTTTTTCTTCGTTCTCTGACCCAAGCCCAACGATTTAATTTTATTTTATTAGTCAGAGGCCGCCTGTATATATATTCTTTGAAGACCTATCCTCCGTTTGTTTTGTTCCGACCGAAATAAAAATATATATGTGTAAATATATATATATATATACAAAATGAAAGCAATCGAAATCGGGCAGATTCAGCTTTGTATTAGCCCCCCTAATGTATGTAAATCCCTTTGAGAAGACATTCTCCCACAGATCCTATTCTAAACCCATTTCATAAGCCCAACTCGCGCCGCTCGCTACAGATTTGTGCGGTGCTGTTTTTAAGCTACTTTGACACTTTGATTGTTTTAACTTTTATATTTTAAATGCTCCTATTTTATATTATACGTTTGAATTGTAAAGTTGAACGCGAAAGATTTACAATAAAAATGTGTTTGCAATGTTCGTCGGCTTTGTTGTTATTGGGTGCGGGTAATAATTTAAGTAACCTTGCAAGGGATTTCAGAAAGCAAGTACCAGGCAAACAGAAAAACACAGTAGGCTGACCACGATCATTTATTGGTTCTCTTCGATGGAGGATGGGGAATGGAAGGAAACCGTTGTTCTCCTCTAGGTCTTGGCTTGGTTGCTTTTGAAGCAACCGTTACTTGGAGGGGAAAATTAATTGAGCGAGAACAGTTGGGTACTTGTTGACTTGCTGTTTTCTCTCTTCGCCTGGTACCTGCTTTCTGAAATCTTAAATAAAATGAACAAATTTGCATAATCATGTTGTTGTAATTTGTTGTACGGAAATTTAAATTTAGATGTTCCTTTGATAAAATGTACCAGGCGAACAGAAACCGCAGCAAGTTTCCAACTCCCGCTCAATGTGACTTTAAATAACCGTTGTTCTAAAATCTCTCATTACCCATTACTGTAATGAGAGAGCACAACAATGGAGAGCAACGGTTTTCCAAGTCTCCATAAAAACAAAACAATAACAGATCGCGGACAGCCCACTGTTAATTCTGTTCGCCTGGTACATTCAGTCTGGAATTCCATACAATGTTAACCGATATGAACGATTACATTGTTGTAATTTGTTGTAACGCATATTTAAATGACGTCACTGAATGGGATGTTCCTTTGATAAAATGTACCAGGAGAACAGAAACCGCAGAAAGTACCCAATTGCTCTCACTCAATGTACTCGCAATGCAAGTAACGTTTTTTTTTTAATCTCTCTTTAATTATGACCAACGGGAGAGAGCCCAATGGAGAACAACGGTTTCCCAAGTCTCCATAGATGAGAATCAATAAGTGATGGTGCTCAGCCTGCTGTTATTTCTGTTCGCCTGGTACTTGCCTTTGGAAATCCCAGAAACAGACTGACAGACAGACAGAAGACAGGCTAGATGGACTTGGCTGGTGATATCTATATACTTTATAGGATCGCTTATCTTATTAATACCCATATAATAATAACACGCATTACTTAGTTTTGTTAAGCATAAATATATTATCATTCTTTTTTTATGGTCTTCGACTCGCATCAATTTGCACACATCAAATGTTTACAATATTTGTATTCATTTACAATTCGCTTGCTTCTTTATTTGTTTGGTTGTTTGTTTGATGGTGTTTTAGACATTTTTGAAATGTGTTTATCCCAGCGGGGAACGCAATCAATCAATTTATTTAACAATTAGGGAAAAGAAATCACACGAAAGAGGCTCAATTTGCGAGAAAATATGCAATTGTGGATTGTGTTTGTGGGGGAGGATTTGTTTTGTATTATAAATGCTAATGTATGTGTGGTGCGTGTGATTTGCTTTTTTAGTTTAAACAGAACGTGTAGGATTAGCGATGATGTTAAACGAGAGAGTGGGGGGGGTGGTTCGTAATTAAAAAAAATTAGGATCCTAGAACAAGAATACTTAAGCGCGAGCTTAGCAGTAGCCCCTATCGGGAACGCGCCGGCGCGGGGCGCACTTGATGATGTTGTCCACGCGCAGGATCATCTCGGCAGCCTCCGAGGCGGACATCAGCACCTGGCGCTTCACGGCGAACGACTCGGTGATGCCCAGCAGGCGCACATCGGCCACCTTTCCGAGATCCATGTCCAGTCCCAAATACTGCTTGCCCTGGGCGTGTCCAGCGCGCAGCTCTGAGATGAGCTGCGCCGAATCGTAGCCAGCGTTGTCGGCAATTGCCGTAGGCAGCGACAGCAAGGCACCTGCAATTAGGCAAAAGGTATTATTATATATATATCCTGAGAGCAAATCAAGAGTTAACGTACGGGCAAAGGCCTCGATGGCGATGGCCTCCTTGCCGGGTGTCTGGGCGGCCTTCCTCAACACGGCAGAAGCCATGAGAGCCTCGGCGCAGCCACCACCATAGATGATGCGCGACTCCTTCACGGTCGCGGCCAACACGCAGAGGGCATCGTGCAGCGAGCGATCGGCCTCGTCCAGGATCTGTTGAGTGGCTCCGCGGATCACAATGGTGCAGGCCTCGCCCAGCTTCACGCCGCTGAAACGCAGCAGCGTGTCCTCGCCGATCATCACCTGCTCGATGACGTCGCACTCGCCCAGCTTTACCAGCTTTGGGTTCTCGAAGGTGGACACAATCTCGCCACCAGTGCAGTAGGCCAGACGCTCAATGCCATCGAAGTCGGCATGCTCGATGGACATCACCTTGGCATCGGCGAAGAGCTGCTCCGGGTAGTTGTAGATCAGCTGGCGATTGATGAACACATTGCACTTGTGCTTTAGGATCTTGTCCACCTTCTCCTTCATCTTTTCCTTCTCGGCCATCTCCAGGTCGGCGATCTTGGCAAGCGAATCCACCTTGATGCTGCTGCCGAACACCTTGATCTTGTCGGTGTCCATGGGAGTGTTGGCAATCAGGATTTTGGCCTTTTCAATCTGTGGGGAGAGGAAAAGATGGCGATGTAATTTCATTCGCGAATCTTTCTTATTCAACACTGGGTTAAGGAACTCTCCGATGATGTGGCTGCCCGCCAAACTCGTCAAAATGGCTGTGATATGAAGTCAAACCCACATAGCTCACAGTCATTTTGACGCGCTGAAGGGCAGCAGATTAGGTGGCTTCAAAACTGTAAACCCGGTTCACCTGGTAGAAAGGGAAACTTACGCGCTGTGGCTGGTGCACGCCGGGCTTCTTGTCCAGCAGGAAGCCCTCGTCGAGGAACGAGTCACCCAGGGTACCGCCCGACTTCTTGATGATCTGGATGGAGCGGAGCTCACCGGACCCCTTCAGGCGGAGCACGGCATCCACGGCCAGGTTGGCGAAGAAGTCCTTGTGCTGGTGCAGGATCTTCGAGGAGAGCGTGGTGCGGGCAATGTTGAGAAGATCTGCCTTGAACTTCTCATCGCTGCCGGAGTTGTCCTGAGCGGCGGCCGTGAGGGCCTCCAGAGCCACATTTGTGGCCAGACGCCAGCCGGCAACAATGGTCTGTGGGTGGAGCTTCTGCTCGACCAGCTTCTCCGCCTCGCGGAGCAGTTCGCTGGCCAGCACGGTCACCGAGGTGGTGCCGTCGCCGACCTCCTCGTCCTGCACGCGCGACATATCGACCAGGATCTTGGCCGCCGGATTGTCCACGCCAACGGCACGCAGAATGGTGGCACCGTCGTTGGTCACCTCCACCTGGCCGGCATTACGACCGGTGGCCACCAGGATCTTGTCCATGCCCTTGGGGCCCAGGGTGCTCTTCACCAAGTCCCCGATCGCGATGGCGCCAATGAACGAGGACAGGCGGGCCATCTCGGCCTTCTCTTCCTGCGCCTCATTCTTGAGCACGCGCACGGGATTTAAGGACATCTCCTGCAAAGAACAAGTTCGGAGCTTGGTTAGTTCTGGTTCGGAGTTTCAACATTCACTGAAGAATTCTTCTTTCGTTCCTAGCCTTTAGCTCTAGATGTTTCTATGAGCTCAGACGGTTTCTAGCGATTCTGGTTGTGACTAATTGCCCAAACAAAATCAAGTTTCATGGCACCGCCAGGCACATGGTATAGTTCTTTCAATAAACAAAATCCAATTCTGGGGAACTACGGAAATATCTGAAGGAGAGCTGACACCAGTTATTAGGAAGACCCTTGTACCATTGCAATGAATTCCTTCCAAGCAGTCGTCAATAAATAAATAATCAAATTGGCTTTAGAGTTGTTTCGGCTAGGTTTCAGGTGGCTTTATTGCGAAAACTTCAAGACTACAGAATAACTAGCCAATCCCTCAATGCAAAAAACATGACAAATAAATTATAAGTCTTTTCGTTTGGTGAAAAGTATAAAATCTTAGATTTGTACAAATTATAGAATTCCATCTAAAGTTTATGAATTAAACATATATTTTTTAAATACTTAACATCATAAATATAATGTTTTCGGTTTTTTTTTTAAATTATATCAACTTTGCCATATGGTATACACTAATACCTTTAACTTTTAAATCACACTGACAAATTGGGTTTTTTGGTTGTAATAAATATCCATGTGTCAAATAAAAAAAAAAACAAATTAAGGCTTTAAGCCATTCATGAAACACAAGAAAAAAATATATTTTTAACTGCACTTCAAGAAGTTGAGAAATATCGTTCAGAGATATAAACTAATAGTTCCGATGTATCACAATGCTCTTGGTCATATGGCGCCTGTGGCACAATATTTGCAAGCCTTATGTCATTTTGAATCACTCTGTGTAATTGGAATTATGGGGATTATAAAAAAAAGATGTAAAATAAAATTATATGCGATGATAGAATGTTTCTTTTTCACGGTGCACTCGCATCGGCTCGACCTAACCCCCAAAAGCAAGGCGAGAGAGCGGCGGTGGCTAGCGGAGTGAATCATCGCGAAACGGCCGCGAAAACAGCGTGGATTGGCATCTGGAAGGTTCTGCGGAATCTCCTGCCCCGATTCTTGCAGCCACCCGGCCACAGAGCCTGGGCTATGCGGTGGCCAGGGGGAATCTTCTGGAATCCACACGCCTCGAATCGCTCACGTGCATTGCGGCCGCCTGTCAAAATGGCTTTCGGACCCCTCCGGAGATGTCCAGCGGCGGAGTCGAAATCGGATCACACACCCGGCAAATAAAAACCCGGATTTGCCTGCTATTATCAATGAAAATGCGCCGAATTCACACGCAGGCCGTCGCCAGTGCCGTAAACCATCCGAAAATAATTAAATTTCCCTTTAAAATTACCATTTTCTCTGCGTAATTAGTCGGTTTTTGATCACAGAATCTACGAATACCACACAGCGCAACAAAGCGACAAAGAAAATGGTGGAATGTGCGGAACTGCCAACTTGATGGGGCTGGCACTCTGCCGGCTATCGACCACAAGCCGCAATCGATACCTATCGATCGGTCACGTGAGGTTACTAGCAGAAAATAGCTAGATTTTAATTCATTTTAAATGCTGCGAAAACTTATAGATACAAATATGGGAAGAACACTGTAATTGTTTAGCTTAAAAAAGTCTTCAAGTATTTTTTAATACATATAATATAAAAGAGCAAAATTATACTGTACACTATTCATTATAATTTTAAACTTGTAGATTGCTACCATCTGTGAACATTTATACCGGATAATCGATAGTTAGACAGGTACCGATAGCAAAAATCTATTAATATAAGCGGAAGATTTGAAAAATCTACTAGAACCTTTAGTTTAATATGGAAAACTAGGTATAAATGAGAGAAAACTTCCATAATATATATATAATTGCTTAATTTAAATTTATTCCCAATCAGCTACACATAAAAACAACAGTCTATCGCCGGTTTAAGCCTCGCCTGCCTCCTTGCCGGCCGCCGTCTTCTCGGCCTTTTTGGCCTTCTTCGCCTGTTTTTTGAGTAACTCGCTCTTGTCAAGGTTGTTCTGGAAGAAGGTGGTCTCCTTGCGGGCCTGCGAGACCTCGGTGTGGAGGCGCTGCTTGTGCACCGCCTGCTCGTAGTTCATCCGCTCGGTGAGGTGCACCCACTTGAAGCGGGGCAGGTACTTCATGCTCCACAGCGAGTCGTAGAACTGCGACTTCTTCCGCGAGGAGATCTGCTTGTTGTTCAGCATGGGCACAATCTGCTTGGCCACCCGTTTCGACTCGAACTCCACCCAGCCCTCGGTGAAGTGGATGTTGTAGCGCTTCCGCTTGTTCTTCTTAGCCTTTTCACCTGTAAATTATAGAGATCCGCAGGAATTCAAAACCATTGTTAAATTTGGAGCCATATAACTTTTCCAACTCACTTGACAGCTTCTCGGGCTGCAGGTAAACTCTTCCGATTTTCCCAAACTCCCCCAGAATCTCTCGCAGGCGAATGACATTCATATGCTTGGGTATATTGGATATGTAAATGATGCCCTTCTTACGCTTCTTGGTGGGAGCCGAAGTAGTGGAGCTGACTTTAAAGTTGGCCAGGTCCATTTCGTCGTCGTCGTCGTCAGCCTCCTTGGAATCGGACTCCCCATCGTTCTCCGATTGCTTCTCCTCGAGAGCCTCGTTCTCTGACTCGTTATCCTCCATTTCCATGGGCTCTGGAACGCTCTTTGGCTTTGTTTTCTTTTTTATTCTCTGCATCTTCTGTGTTCTCGTGGTTTTGGTTACACGCTATTAGAGATGTTAGTTCGAAAACTGTGCGAATCGTGATGGCTTCTATCGAATATCGATATATTTTCTTCGAATAACTGAATTTTAATTTTGAAATTGTATTTATGGTCGGCTAATCTAGCCAATCTTTCCAATTTAACACGTTTAATGAGTTGTAAACCAAAAAGATGAAATCGATTGATTGCCGATTTACATGTCCCAATGCTATTCCTTCAAAATATCACACTTCAAATTTTAATGAGTTTTATACAATACAAAAGAAATAAGACTAAATGTCAATGAGAAAACGAGAGAAGACATTGTCGGGCTACGTTTCCAGCTTGTCTACGTCTCCGGCGTTGGCCAAAACAGACTCTTTGCTGATCTCCAGGAACGAGGCCTGCGACATCTCCGTGTCGTCCTCCTCCTCCTCGATTTCCATCTCGAAAATGGTCATTTTCCGCTTGCGATCGGAGAGGACAGTGGCTACTTTTCGGCTACCGGAGACGGCGAGCATCTCGCACAGCCCATCCAATCCCTTGAAGACGGCACCTTCGGCAATGTCGTGAATGCTGTGCTTCCCCGTTGCCCCGGGGACATTCAACTTCACCAGCTGTCCCAGTTGGTGGTGAGTGCTCTGATTCCTGGCCGCACTCAACGAGAACTGGACGAAATAGCTCTGCGGACGAAGGACCGGAGCGGAGGATGTGGTCTGGGTAAGCATGGAAAGAGCCGACTCATTGTAGAACTGAAGGTCCACGAAGCGCAGGTGGTAGTAGTTCTCGTGCACCGACGGGGTGAATATTCCTGGCTCCAAATGGATCCTGGTGCAACGAAGCAGGCTGTCCCCCGATCGACTGATCTCCAAGATCATCACCTCCGTCCAGCTGATCGACAAGGCCAGCATATCACTTCTCGCACTCTCGTTGACATAGTAACTGCAGGTCACAAAATCCCGATCCTCCAGCTCCTCGCCCGGCTCCATCGGTGGTAAGTCTGCACAAATAACCGCCGAAGCCAACTTAAAACTGCCGCTAATGCTTTCCGTGGGCTTGTGAAACACAGCATCGATGGCATTGAACATTTTATCCCGCTGCTGCACCAAAGACAGGGTCTTGTCATGAGGCACGAAGAGATTGCAGTGATTCAGGCACTCATTTTCGGATGCCATTTGCTCCCACAGCTGGCTGGGATCCTTGCGAAAGGGTTGGATCAAGGGCGAGTTCTCGAAATACTGGCCCACGCGCTCCAAGTTGAATTTGGTCCTGGCTAGCGGCGGCGTTTCAGAGAGGAGATCTGCATCTAAATCCTCCTCATCGTCGCTGCGATCCTCGACTTCTGGTTCCATGGCGCACAGGAAGTCGGCCAGGGCTATGTTCTCGTCCTCGGTCAGCACCAAGTCATCGGGTATCTCCTGGTGCGACAAACGCAGGATGGTGAAGATCATCCAGGCGTGGAAGAGCTTCATGTCGTACACCAGCGTGTCGATCGTTCGCTGCATTTCGTAGACTTTCAGCACGAAAGCTCCGCAAGCTCGCATCGCTTCGTTGGCCACATCCGGAGAAATGAGGGACTATAAAGCAGGGAGTCATTAAAAATTCAAAGTAAAACAAAACCCGAATCCTCGAACCTCGAAGAAGTGCGACATGCGTCCGAAACCCGCGATCGTGTTTAGGAAATAGAACATGTTGACGGCTGCTCCATTCAGTTGCTTAAACACCAATCCCTGCAGGTTACTCAGACTTAGATCCACCGAGTTGGCAATCTTCTTAAAGCCCTTCTCCGACAGGGTGCTGCAATGGGAGAATTATAAACATTCGACTCCTCCATTGAAGGCCAAACTCACTCGAACAGAAACTCCTCCACCTCAAAGGTGGCGAATCCAAAGACGTGCAGCTCTAGAAAGTGTGCCGATATTAATCCGTATGGTTGGGAGTTGGCGTACTTGGTCAGCTTGTTGTCCATCTCCAGCTGCACGGTCTCCCAGGCCTCTGTCAGGCATTGCTGTGTGTCGTTGATGTAGCTTTAAAAAAAAACAAAAGCAATCAGAATATTATGATTTAAATATTGTGGAATACCCACTTTTTGGTCTCAAGGATATGCGCACAGTGGGTGGCTAGCTCCAGCATCGGGGCCATGCTCTCTTGCAGCACCTGGTTGTGGAAGTGCAGCATCTTTAGCTGCTGTCCGTCCCGCAGGAGGGCATATATGGCATTAAAGTCGCCGCTCAACCGCACATCGTACACATCAAACTGCTCCGGATGCAACACATGCTGGGTGAGATCGATGCTGCCCGCCTGCAGGGCTCCCAGTAGCAGAAGGTGGACCTTTCCGCTGCGCATGATTACCACCAAGAAGCAGGGCGATCCCTTCGGAAAGGACTTCTGGTCGAGCGTCTTCAGACAGGGATCGATGTTGGTCAGCGGCTGCAGCTTGGGCAGATATCTCCGGTGCTTGTCCTTGGCATTGCAGGTGTAGGTGCCTTATTATGGAAGGGAATTATTGCAAAGGGTGTGTCTCAAGATTAAATCGACCAGTACCGAGGGTCTCCTGTGAGTTGATGGCCTTGCTGAAGTAGACCTTCTTGATGTCGTCCTCGTAGATGAGTCCCGAGATGATCGTCTCGCTCTCCGCGTCCAGGAGTGCTACCTTCCCGTTGCTGTAGCCCACAGCCAGTAGGGTCTCATCCATTTGCCAGCTGAGCGAGCGCACCCGGACATCCTCGCCGGGAGTGGGAAAGGTGACGATCTTTTGCCAGTTCAGCCGCTGTATGATCACCTCACCTGGGCGACAAGAAAGTCATAGTTGCTGATACAGGATCGGATTCAATGCCGCTTACCCTTCTCCGTTCCATAGGCGATTAGGTCCATCTTGTTGTTCCACTCCATGCGCTCCACGATGCAGGACATGTTCCTGGCGCCCAGCAGCTTCATGGAGCTCGTTTGGGCCATCTTGCTACTCCTTCACATTAAATGTTCCCAAAATAATATATTTTGTTTCCAAGTTTACACTTTGCCGGCGTCTATCGAAAGCATATCGATTAACAGCCGTAATCGATTTAATTGAGATGAACCAAATAAAAGCCAAAAGCTTTTTAAATTTTCATTTGTTAAGGCTCAATTAACAAAGAATATTTAACTTAGTTCATGAAAAAGCCAAATAAAAAACGATCACAACACTTTTTAATTTATGCTAAAGCATTCATTTTTTTTTTTTTTATTAATTTACAAGAGGTTAAAAAAAATGTCGAACTGTGATGTATTTCTATACTTATTGTTAAAAAATTTTGCAAATAAATGTTAAGGCATTATATTAAAACAAAAAAGCGTTTTAACAATGACATGAAATAATTAAGTAAGCAAGCAATTCATTAAAACTGTATAAATATTGTTCAACTGAATCTAAGAATATATAATTGTCCGATTTCGGCTTGGAATGGACCAAAGGGGCAGCTCTGATGGCGTNTAAAAGCTGAAAGCTTTTCAAATTTTCATTTGTTAAGGCTCAATTAACAAAGAATATTTAACATAGTTCATGAAAAAGCCAAATAAAAAACGATCACAACACTTTTTAATTTATGCTAAAGCATTCATTTTTTTTTTTTTTTATTAATTTACAAGAGGTTAAAAAAAAATGTCGAACTGTGATGTATTTCTATACTTATTGTTAAAAAATTTTGCAAATAAATGTTAAGGCATTATATTAAAACAAAAAAGCGTTTTAACAATGACATGAAATAATTAAATAAGCAAGCAATTCATTAAAACTGTATAAATATTGTTCAACTGAATCTAAGAATATATAATTGTCCGATTTCGGCTTGGAATGGACCAAAGGGGCAGCTCTGATGGCGTCTTGCATTTCCTTGGTGACCTGCCCGCCGGAACATTGTCAAACAATGCGTAAATGTAAATGTGCCAACTTTATTCTTTACATTGGAAATCTTAGTTAAGGGGGGTTGGGGGGACAGGATCGGGAGCCATCGGCTCCTCCGTTCGACTTTCCCTTTCTCCTACACCGGCTTCCGCTCTCTCAGTCACACTACATACATACACAAGCTAGGACATTCCCCATCCACTAAAATGGATGGGTGGGGAGGGGGGTGGTATGGTTGGCTTCAAAATAAAATTGGAGCAAAATAAAAAGGAAAGCTGGCTTCGGTCTCCGAAGCTTAGAATACCCTTGCAGTCACTCCTGCTCCTGCTCCTGCTATTGCGGTTGTTGAATGAAGGAATTTTGTGTAAAATTACAATTATTCTCTATATGCACTTTTTCTCATTGTTCCTAAAGCTATAGGATAAAGTTGTCCGATTCCAATGATACTTTTCAGACTAATTTCTCACTTAACGGCCAATCCTTAAGAGTCGATCAATCAATCGTCTTGAATACTAAAGATATGCCATTTGTGTACCCATAGCTCCAATGGAAGCTATGTGATGTAGGGCTCTAATACCGGTCTGTCTACTTTATACTAATAGATAAAAGGACCGGCAAAGTTACAGCCGGAGAATAGTTGGCGTAGGAACCGACGGACAGACAGACAGACATGGCTTGATCAAGATAATACCCTCTGCTAGGGTATACATAAAAATTATCGCATTTGAACCTAGGATAAGTATATACTACTTTAGAACTTCAGTAAATAGAACCTTATGCTTAAGAGCTACGCTACCAAATATCTGTATCTGTATGCATGTATAGACGGGACGAGGCGTGTATGTATCCATGGGAATTCGAATCCAAAACCGACTTCCGCCTTCTAGTCGTCGGCGTCGCCATCGGCATCGGCCTCGCCTTCGCCCTCGACATCGCCGTTGCCTAGCTCGCTGCTGTCCTCCGGCTTGGTGCTTTCGTCCTGGTTTATGCTGGCTGCGTCGGGACTGCCAGCCTCCTCGTCGTCCCCTCCCTCGGCGGTGCTGCCGCCTGGTGTGCCCACGCTGCCCGAGGCGGTGTCCTGGTTAACACTTTCGCCGCCCTCGCCATCTCCGTCGCCACTGCCACCTCCACCACCACCGCTGGAGTTGATGCCGGGGCCGCCAGAGCTGCCGTTGCCATTGCCGTTTCCCGTGTGCCAGGTGAGGCGCTCTTCGTAGAACTGGATCACCACCTGGGGACACCGAATGTTGGCCAGCTTGGCCGGCACTAGATCAGCGTGATCGCTGCCCTTCCACTTCATAAGAAACATCAGGTGGCCCGACGAATCGGTGGCGCCCAGGATCTTTGAAGGCTCCAGGCCGCGCTCAAAGCCAATCTTCTTTTGCTCCTCGGCATCATCCTCCAGGAAGCTCTTGCGCTTGCTGCGAATGGTCTCCGGTGTGGACGAGGTGGACAGGCGCTTCTTCGTCTCTTTCTTGTTGTTCTTTAGCGACTCCTCAAAATTTGCGATTAGGTCCGGGCAGTCGAGGTTCTCCACCGGCTCCCAAGTGTTTTCGCTGCGCGGATAGCCCTTCCACTTCAGGTAGTACTCCGTCCGCCCGTTCACCGTCCGCTTGTCCTCCACGCGCTCCACTGAAAATTCGGCCATGGCTCGTTTCTTTTCTTGTCCCTCAATTTTACCCGGGTTTCGATTTGGTTCTCCAACTGCGGCGTCCAAAAAAATATTTATCTCCGTAGTGCTGGTGTCGGTGGAAGAAGAAGAACGGCGTATGTGCGGTTAGAGATGCGCAACTCGCATATTGCGAATATCGGCGTGACTATCGCGTGAGCATGCAAGGTGCATATTTTGCAAATAATAAAAACAAATATGGACGCTTAAGGAATATGTAGTTTAAATGTATCAACATTACTGAACAGGCAAAATAGCTTACTACATGTTGAACAATATAATTGCTTAGAGAATATCAAGTATAACCGAACCACAATTATGATTTCCACCGCAAATAATTAAGAACAAATATATAAATCCAAACGATTACCTTTCTTTTTAATCCCTTTAATTTGAATTAATTGAATACATTTTGAACTCAATTAGCAAATGCTTCCATCACTAGCGGCTTGTTATCGCCGTTAGATAGCAACTGAACTATCGATTACCGAGCCGTTGTATTGCACGTGCGCTTGTATTTCAAGAAATAAACAATATATCCGAAATAAATTATATTTCATTCGTGTTTGGTAGAAAAACAGAAGATACGCGAATATGGGCGAGTTTATAGCTGAGATGCAGGAGCGCCTGCTGCCGGAATACGAGCAAATGAAGAACTACAATGTGTTCATGCCAGACCAAGTCAGGTAAGATTGGGGGCAGCTTAATGGATGCTTCTCGGAACTAATCCACAACCAATTCCCGCAGAGATATCATCAGCCGGCGGGAACGCCTCTTCCTGAAGATCAACAAGAGCCACCAGACCATCAGCGACTACTTGGAGTTCATTTTATACGAAAAGCAGATGCACCAGACCATCATCGACAAGGAGAAGAAGATGCACGTGAAGCTGACCGGTCTGAGGAACTCCATTTCCATCAGGATAATGCGTCTGTACAGAGAGGTGCTGGGCAAGTTCACCCATGACCGGCGCCTCTGGAGCAACTGGATCAAGTTCAGCAAGAAGTCCAATCAAACTGAGGTGACCGGAATCTACGAGAAGATGCTGCTGGTGAGGATTCTTAGGGCGAATCATTTTGACGATGTATTTGAAATGTTTTGTCTTATCTTCCAGTACCATGGTGATGATCCGGACATTTGGGTGGACGCCGCCTTGTGGCTGTACGAGTTCAATCGCTTGAACATCGATCGCGTCAAGGACATCCTTCTGCGCGGCCTGCAGCGACATCCCGACTCCGACGTCCTGAACAAGTGCTTCTTTGACATTATGCTGAAGGAAGCTGCTCTGGCCAACAGCGAGCGCACTCTGGCTGAGAATACGCTCTCCGAACAGGACATTAAACTGGAACGCGTTGAGGCTGTCTACCGGAACAGCATGGCCAACATCACTCAGCTGAACTACTTTGTCAGTCTCCTTGACAGCTGCGAGGATTATCACGAGCTGACCGGCAAGCTGCAGCGAATCATAATCGATGACATACAGGAGAAGTTCCCCCGGGAGCCGGGCCTTTGGGATTTGCTCGCCCAGCGCGAGCTGCGTGGCTATCATTTGGGCGATTTGGCGGACGAGGATCAGGATAATAGCGACGAAGAGCCGGCCAGCAAGAAATCCTGTCCGGTTAATTCCCGCTCCCTAAAGCGACGCATTCAGCTCTGCGTTACCGTCTACAAATCAGCCGTGGAGGAACTGCAAACCGCGGAGATGTGGGGCCGGTATTTGGATGCCATGCTAGCTTTGAATACCGATGTAAAACAAGAGCGAATTCTCAAGCAGCAGAGCCTGGCGGATGCTTTGCAGGCGGGTCATCGTTCGCGCTTGATGGGCGTGAAACACTATGCTCTCCTGAGAAAGATGCTCTGCAGTGCACCCAGTGGGATAGAGGCAGCTGTCACCATACTCACGGAGGCGCTCAAGAATGACTCATCAGTGGCGATGCACGAACTTCTGCTGGCCACGCACATTCAGAACGACAGCGAGCCGTTGGTCTACGAGCTCTTCAACAAGATACAAAAGAGCATGGGCAGTGAAGGACTGACGCTGTGGAAGAGTGTCATCCTGTATTACAAGACCCGGCAGGATAGCCTGGGCGGCCGTAGGCTAGAAGAGATCTATGCGCTGGCCTGCAAGTCCACCTGGCCGGAGTTTGGAGAACTGCGATCCGATTACATACGCTACTTGTGGCAGGAGCGATCCGTGGAGGAGGCACGCAAGGAGTACGCTAAGCTAGCCGTTCAGCCGCCCATGTCGCTGGTGTTGCATCGCCAGATGGTCCAGTTGGAGTCCAGCTTGGCAGTTCGAGTGAGTTTCACCGGACTGATTCAGATAAACCTTATGTACAATGATATTTTCTCGCTCCGCAGGATAAGGGAAGCCTGAAATACTGGCGCATGTGCTACGAGTTCATGGCCTGCTACTTTGGCAAGACGGAGCCGCGAATTTGGGTGGAGTATCTGACCTTTGAGCGGGATCATGGCGACGCGAAAAACATCTCCCTGCTCTCCCAGCGTGCTCTCACCACCCTGGAGCCCCAATATGTCCCAGCCTTTGAGGCGGAACGCACTCTGGCCTATGTGGGCGCTGCCATAGTTGGTTAAAGGTTACCCTAAGTTATTGTTTGTTTTTTTTTTTGACGTACATTGTAAGTTTTTCCTGAATGCATCTGCATTTAGAACTTAGGGTAATCCATTAAATTTGAAAACTTATCTGCGAGTTTTAATTATAATTTAACATCTTTTTTGTAAACCTTTTCTTAGTGAATATAGAAGTGATAATGTAGAATACAAATGCTGTTTGATTTTATAATTATATTTCAGGTGCAACAAATTTATATATTTTATATATTAAAAAAATATTTTAATCATTCTTAAGAAAGGATGATGATTAACTGGTTCGAAATAACAATTTGCAGTTGAATTAAAAACCTTTTCAAAATATTTAAATTATAATTTATAACTTATTTACACGTCAATCAATATTAATCAAGGAAAATTAATTCCCTTTATCCATTTTAGTAGATTGGCAATATTATTGAAGCATTTTCCAGCTGAAATATCTTTTAAATACCATCGAAAAATAGTTTTTCAAGATAATCCATTATAAATTTTTAGAACTGATTTAAACCTCAAACAATATTAATCATGGAAACTGAATTCCCTAAAAAAAACACTATGGTTGAGGAACATTTCCTGTAAATATCCTTCAGATACAAAATTGCGTTTTGGAAAGGTTAACCTAAACATTAACTTTGGGTGCAGCTGGCATCGCTGCTTCCCCCGACGCTGACGCCGACGCCGACGCCGACTGAGCTTTGGCAGAGCACGCCGGCTACGCTTTTTTCGATTCAATACAATTTCAGTTCAGTTCGTTTGTGCACGCCGTGGAATCAAGACGCACCGAAGGCAAGGCCCACCCATCCCCAACCGACCAGATAGTCCGATCCAAGTAAATCAAATCCAACGAAAGCGAAATCTCAATCTCAATCCAACGCCATGGAGTTCAACAATCGTCTGCTGAATAAAATCATCGAGCTGGTGAGTAAATTACGATTAAATTAAACAGACAACTGAATATATAATAAACACAACTGAATAACGCATCCATAAATGGGTTCTATATGGCCAAATTTATATGCTAAGTAATGGGTATAAAAAAGAGGCCAAATTTGGATTTAGGGGACAATGTTTTGGTTTATAGGAGAATACTTTGTTTAACAAAAATATTTATTAAATAACTAAATTGCAGGCAAAAAGTTAAATAAGAAATGTAGAGCATTATCAAACTATTGAATTGCACTATAAAATCTAAGAATGTTTTTTTATGTCTCTAATGAAAAAAGAACCAAAAATTAAAATTAAAATCCCCAATAGTATTTTAGCTACAAAATTATTTTGTATTTGTTGTTTTGATTTACTTTTCAGAATATAGTTTAATATTTCGCAACCCCAGAATTTTCTTTTTTATATGCAATTCTAGTTTGCAAAGTTCACTAAATACACTTTGTACAACTCCTTATTTCCTTTTAATATTTAATTAAAAGAGCTACAAACACTTCAAACACAATTAATTATCAAAAACAAATATTTGCAACATGTGAGGTTTGAACATAGAATTTGTTGTCTGACAGCTGCGTTGGAAATATCTTGGATGTATACCATTATTTGTCTTCGGTTTTTTTCTTTTTTTTTTTTCTTGAGAGCGTCTGTGTTTTGGTTCTTGGTTTTGGGCTTTCGGGTTCCCCTTCCCATTCCTTGGCAATCAATTTCCTGTTGCGTCTCTTTTGGTTCGGTTTTCATCCCTGAAGATCAACCGGTTTTGTGACCAAAACAAATCCCATGACTTCATAGCTTTTGTTACTTTGTTTTGTATTTCGGTTTTTCTTTTCATTTGTTGGTCCGAAGGCAGAGCGTAGTTATTGGTCTAATGCGTGCTCTTTGTTGGATGATGTCATGAATCCAGATGAACATTTTCGGTGTTCCCACAGACGCATAATTACGCGCTAAAAAAAAGATACAATAGCTCAGCTTGATGATGCCGACACATTCGAATAGTCTATGATGTCACCCGAGCTTGTCATTTGATCTGAGCCGATCTGATCGAATAGCCCCAAATCCAGCTCATTCTTTTCCAGCGAAACTCAGCTTAATTTGTTTTTGTTTTTTGTTTTTGTTTTCTTTATTGTTATTGCATTTACCTGGCTCATTTGCCAGGTGAGTTTTCACTGCTGGTTGGTAATTGTTCAGCAAATTGTAAAAGTGAGTTGCATGGCAAATTTGTCAATAGCTGAGCTTTATCGTTTATTTTTTTTGGGTTCGCGAAACTAATCATAATAAACAATTGGCTATTAAAAAGTATAATTTTCCTGGGTTCCAAGTACTTAAACGGAATAATAATAAAGTATACTTTAAAAATTATAAATATAAAATCTATATTAGAAAAAGTCGGTGTATCTCTTTGATTATTATAAATTTGATTGTTCTATTGCAAATTAATTAAGCTGGCTAATAGAACTTGAAGTACATATAATATTTGTTCTCCACAAATTAGCATATAAAATGGGTCGGTGAAGGTATTTTTAATATTTTTCGCGTCTCAATTAACCGCAATATGATCCGGCTTGCTTGGGGGTTATTTATTTCTGGATTTAGCACATATGACATCATTGCATAGATTCTGCGGGCGTGGAATTAATTCTATACAAATAAGCAAAGCTTTTCGGGAGTCCATATAAATATATAGGTTGGAATATATATACATTTAAGTTGATTATTTACCGATTCGCAATCAGCTGCATCCCCTGGAAATTATAATAATATTGCTTAAATGTTTTTTGCCTGCAATAATCCGCTGAACCTATTTATTATGAGTAATCCTCACTGGCGAATTGTTTTTCTTAAATTATGTGAAGCGGAAAACTTGATTAAACACTTTTCAAGGCAGTCCTCAAGATTGTTTTATTATCAATTGCAAAATACTTGCACCATTCGTTGCATTTTGTCTGGGTAGTTTTTTTGTTATTGAAAATACAGTGAAATCAGTGACTTTCTGACTAATTGTTTGCATTTTATATGTACATATGTACTATATAACCGAACTTATTTGCTATGAGAATAAGTAAATGTATCTGTAGTGGTGACCCCGGCTCGTTTATTTGCATCTTTTATCAGCACACGGATGAGTCAATTAGATCGGGCAAACATATCTCTGAAAAATTGTATTTTCGGTTCGGATTAATCTTTGTGACAACAAAAAATGGAAAGTTAAGGTTTCTTTCATTTGAGTCCAGATGCTTAATGTATTCCTTAAATCAATTTGCATTCACTGTGCTGGAATTAATGTATTCTGAAATACCTTTTCATCTCAATTTCAATTGCGATTCAAATCAAATTCCTTAACAAAGGTTGGCTTTATCTTTAATGTAAATTGTGTACAATTGGAAATTCAACTTCAGACTTTTGTTGTTCAGCCATTTGGCCTCATTTAATTACTACTTATTTCAAGGACTATGCTTTTATTTGTTATAAACTTTACTGCAAGTTCATTTTACTTTTTTATGAATATTTAAATTATATTTTTACAAGATTTTTCACAAGGGCTCATTAATCGATGGAATGTTGTTGTTGTACAAATGTTTCCAATTATTTGTCTTAAAAACAAAAAACTACTCTGATTCACTGATCTGCTCCCGGCTCCCGGCAAATGAATTACAATTGCGACTGAAGCCGGTGATTGCATCACGTTAATTCAATCCAAATGAGTGACGACGACCCACTTGGCGGCTACGCAATATTGCAATGCCGTTCACGTCCGTTCCAATGTTCGACCACACCCACTTAATGGGCGTGCGATCCACGTTTGATGTTCGCTTGCACTGACTAATCCGTAATCCGTGCCAGAGCAACCGCAAGAGAAAACAGCAGCAGCTACGGCGATGATGTCATCGCCTTCACATGGCCATAAACAAAACAAAATGCTGGCCCGCGCATTACGCATACGCCATGTGCGATCGCGCGAAAGGTCGGCGTTGCATTGAGTAAACAATGGCATGCCCCCAGGAATAGCTAATTGGGCTCTAGCTGTTCCTTGATTATCTCCGAGCACCCGCCACCAGTTGGTATTAATCAGGCAACATTTTTGCTCTATTTACATATATATATTTCCATGATGAGTGATGGAATAAGGGGAAGAAACTATATTACTGGTCAAATATTTGTCTCCTGCTCTTGGTTCAAATGGGTGTGATAACTGAAAGGTAAATAAAACAGCCAGCAGATAAGAATGGGCCCATTGTTTGCCCTAGGTATTCCACTTACACAAAAAATGTACTCACTGAAAAAGGAATTGTTATCTTCTGGGAAGTGTGTCTGGTTCATAATTAAAAATGTATTTCTTTGAGATAAATTGTAAAGCCCATTGAAAATACACTTTTAAATAAGTTAAAGAACATCTATATAATATGCAATAATTTGTATTCTTTCATTTTGTTTTATTTTTGCTTTTATACAGACTATTAAATGTAATAAATATGTTGAAAATTAATTGTTTTGTATATTAATTCTCAAAATACTCAAAATAATATTTTCAACAAAATTAGCTAATGAAATACTTCACAAACCCAACAAAACTATGAAACAGCTGTTGAATTTTTCACTGTGTAGCACATCACAAATCTTGGAATTCTTGCAACACGCTCGTAAATATTTTTACGGGCTAATAGATATTTTAACTGCAAATCTCGTTGTGGCGCATTCGCCGTTTTATGTTGTTATTTTTTGTTTCGTATCCACCCGATTTTCTTGAAATTATATTTAATTGAATTTCGGTGGTGCTGGCTTCTCGCTTTCGGGTTGGCTCCCCTTTATCTTAGCACCCTGCCCTGCCCGCTGGCCAAAGTCAATGGCATGTCAGGTGGCCGTATAATGAATGGGCCATACTAGCAATATCAATTGAAAATAAAATTGATCTACGGCTCTGCCGACAGCCAAAAGCCAACAACCGAAATGGGTGTTGGGTTCATTTCTGCGAATGTGACTACTATTTCAGTTCGGTAAACCGTTTTTATTTTGTTTTTTTTTTGGCGGAGGAGGACTGGGCGGGTCTTGGTAATGTGGGTTTTCACAGCCAAAACAGAAAAGCTGGGGGGAAAGTAATTTGGAAAATACTTGACAACATTCAACTAGTGTCTGGGGGGGGGAGGGGGAAATATTTGTAAATAATACGCGAAATGCAGAAGTAAACAAAGGTTAGTCATTCGGAAGCAGAAGTTCATTCTGTAGATAAAAAGTTTGTTTTATTTTAAATTACAGATAAACATGAAATAGTTCTGAGGAAAAATAGACTTTGAATTTATAATTTCCCCTTGAACTTTACTTTGTAATATTGGGAGCTTATATTTTAGATATATTTTAAATATATATCCAGACAATGTTTATTTTATTTTGAATTGCAGATGATGTTTATGATGTTCTGAGAAATAATTCGAAAATTGTTTAATACCTAATAATTGAATTTTATATTATTTTGATTACAATTTAAATAGTACATAACAATTTGTATTGCTTCTTTTTATTTAATTATGTAGATAACTAGACAACTTCCTGACTTAATTTTGCTGTTGTTAGGACACTAAAAAAATGTATTTTTTATTTCAGTAGATAAGCTTCTTCTCTAAGTTGTTGCTTAAGGTGCCTAAACAAATTAAACAATCTATTCAATGGTTATGACTAATTGTTAATGGGATAGCAAAACACTGTTTTCGCTTTGGCCCAAAACAAATTCGATAAATTTATGGGCCATTCCGGTGTTAATGTGATTCGATTTTCCCCGGCAATAATCTCCTTTATTCGGGTGTTAATGTCGAATTCATGGGGACTTCCCCGACCCCAAAATAAAAACAATAAAGAAGCGCACATAAATAAGATGTACGGATAAATAATCGGCAAATGGCAAACGAATTTCTGTAATTATTGACACACGCAATTTCGCCGCCGACAAATTATTTTATTCAACCAACGAACCAACCATCCGAGGAGTCCCATTAAGTTCCACAAGCAAATGATATTTGATGGCCAGCAGTTTGTTTATTTTGTTTTCCGCATTTCCGACCCTAATGACCCATCTCTTTACTATATGTATCCGATATCCTATATCCCATAAGTCTCCTTGCATTACAAAATCAACAAGGTTGGCCTGCTGCATCCTGAGGTAGGATGATGAATTAGTGGAACTTGTATCAAACCAATTAGCTGTGGCGTCTGCTAATTGATTGATTGCCAACAAAACGGGTGTGTCTCACTTAGCGACAGTCCACTGTCGTGTATTGGCACTCGATGGCCTGTCGCCACAACAAAAACCGTATCTGTCGCTGTCATTTATCGTCCGAGTAATATCTAAATAATTTCTGTTTAGATAAACAAATAAAAGGAGAGGTGGGTGTAGCTATTGTGCCATTAATTCCTTGAGCTTTGTTGCCTTTCCCTATGGGACACATATTAAAGTGGGTTTTGTGGGGCTCAAGATGGGACAGCCACTTTAGGTCACGAAATTGATATGTGATTTTAAACAGGGGAAAATTATTAATTGCCTTTATTTATTAACTTTGAGATTTACGAGTATAACATAGAACAATAATATTTATTTTAGAATGCACAATTTGATATTTTTTGTAACTATTTACTTTACGAAAACAAATTTCCTGTCTGTATTGCGTTAATTTCTACATTTAATAAATTATTCGTAGAAGTTAAATGCTTAATTTATAGATTTGTTATTACTTGTTGCTGTCGTTTAATAGGCCCAACTGGGGGTGACTGTTAATGGCCAAAACCGATTTATGGGGCATCCAGACATCCGGTGATTTAATGCAGACATGCGAACCTATAAAAAACCTAATAGAAAATCAAAGCATATGGCCGGAAATAAACCCACTCAATCCATGACGCAGTCTATCAGATACATTTTCATCTAAAGCTTTCAGTAGAAAAAGCGATTTACTTCGATTGATAAGAACTGAAATTTGGGCTGAATATTTAACTAATGAGAGATTAATTATCCCAATAAAAAAGGTTTCTAAATAGTTGCTCGTCTATACTATATGATTAATCAGCTAATTTATAAAAATTAATTAGCCATAGTAATATTAATGGTATTAATATTTTTTTAATGATTTAAATAAATTTTGCTAGCTTTGCATTTCCGATTTCATTGTGCAGAAAACTTAAACAAAGTTTAGTTAAATAAATTAACCATTAAATATGTTTTTCTCTGAATAATTAAATCATTAATCTTAAAAATAAATTTATTACAATTTGTTTACTCTTAATATTATTGCAGTTTATGGTAGGATAGTAACTTTTATAAATCTTGAGCTAACTTCAGTTTATAAAATAGATATATGTTCATGAACATTTTTTCTAGTGTATTAAAATGGGTTCTCCTCTCTAAAATAGCAACTTCTAATGATAGCCTACCTCATTTTTCCTCAATCTCTTCCCCAGGCCATTGCCATCGCCTGCATTGTGATGTACGAGGTGGACGGAGCACTCTCCTCCCGTCCTCTGATCGTCTGCGGCACCATCGGCGGCTTCGCCATCATCTGCGGCGTTCTGCTGATCGGTGAGTGAATTACCATTATTATAACTCGAACTCGAACTGAAAATCCGAAATTCCGAATTTCCCAGGTCATGTGATCAACTCGCTGGTGGAGAAGCGCCTCAACGCCCTGATCTCGCTGATCGGCTGCGTGCTGTTCGTGGCCTCCGGAGCTCTGGTGATCGATGAGTGGCATGATGCCATCCTGCAGAAGGACAGGAAGCGCAACGCCATCGCCGCCGGATCCCTGATGATCATCAACGGGGCCGTCTTCCTCCTGGACACGCTCTGCATTTGCCGATCGTAAAGATGCATTTTTTTTTGTTCTGTTCCGTCAGCATTGCAACTCGAATAACTCATGGGAGAAGATGAATCTATATATATACTACGTACTATATACATATGTGTAAATGTCGTGTTTTTTTTTTGTAACCATCTATATTTATATATATATATATATATGTATCCATATTTTGTATGTAGCACTTAAGCTAATCACGCAGCAAGCAGATTCCCGCGAAGGGAGTATCCGATTATTTGCAGGAATCCATTAAATATATTTGCACACACACACACAAACACACGAAAACATAGTGCTATCTGTGGTTATAATATGCTAAACATTCAACATCTGCCCATGTCTTACATCACCATAATTGCCCACGTTCCCTTGGCCCTCCTCTCCAACTTACTTTGTGCCATCCCTCGTCGAACTGGGAAAATTGGCCACATAATTGCCGGAGGGCCGAGGGCTTCTGGGAAAAGTTGACGGCCCGGGTCCGACCTGACGTCACGTGCCAACTGTTGCGAAATACAGCGGATAGTCAAATTCAGATTCAGATTTCATACCGGGCTCAAGAGCCGGCACCCGCGAAAGGTTGTCAACTTCAACTCCAACTCAAACTTAAACTGAGGATGGCCCAGCCCAGCTTTCCCAGCCTTTCTAAGGGCACTCGACTTGGGGGCACCCATCCATCCATCTGTCCACTTGTGGCATATACATTTGTGCAATTGTCCCGGTGGAAACTCAACATCTTGCATACTGTTCCTGTTTTGTTGGTAATAGCAGGAGGTGACATCCAAAAATTATTTAACTTTTCTTTCAATTATTTTCGTTTTGTCAACTGATCTGCAAATTGAAGAAATTTATTACAAAATTTGCAATTATTGTAAATGATTATTTAAAGTGTATTTTTTTTTTTGAATATTTACTTTACTTTTATGTATTACTTTATTATATATTTTATTCAAGTTTATTCAAATGAGCGGTAATCATGAATTTAGCAATATTTACATAAATATATTTTGAGGAAAATGGTTTGAAATAATCATTTTAATAAATCGATTTTATCTTAATAAAATAAAATACTACATTTAATTTTTACAAACAATAAATCAAGCAAATCAATCAAGATTTTTAATTCAGACTATTCAATAATTTTTACTTGCTTTCTAACTATTTAATATTGTTCACGAAAATTTAATGTAATTTTTTCTTTGTTTATCCAACTGCATTTCTATGCATTTCTATTGATTGCCCAGTAGCAAAAGGAATTAAAAACATTAACATTAAAAATATATCCTTTATTTGTCAATAACACTGCAGTCAAATTAGTGTCAAAGAAACCTTGTTTAAGAAAATCTATTGAATTATTTTGGAATTATAGAGAAAATGAATTAAAAGCGCATCCAGTATTCGTTGCTTGCGGTTGAAGGGAAATTTCTTTCCACTTGTGTTGTTGCCGTGCTACATGTTTATTATAATTAAGCAATTTATTTAATTTCTAATTATTTCTTATCCTCCACATGACAACTCTGTGAAAAAAAAAAAAAAAATGATATAAAACCGTCGACCGACAACCCGACAACTTTGTTGCAAAAACAAAAAACACAAACAAAAAAAAAACACAGACGCACCGTGGTGCCTGTTTTTGCCGAAGAACCCAAGAAAAACAAAGTCGAGATAGATCGCTTTTAGCCGGGCCGGGCCTGAGATGCAGAGATACATGGAGATACTGTTGAAGCGCCGAGATACAAAGATACAGCGTCGCTGAAAACACGGAGATACACCGATGCAAATGCCGCCAAAGACTTGAAACCGACTTGTGATTTATATTTACATTTGTCTATATATTTTAATATGTTTTGTGTGCGTTTTTTGTTTGTTGTTGTTGTTGTTGTATCTTTATATAATTTTTTTTTCACTCTTTAAGAGATCTTAATTTGTTTGTCGTCTCTGGCTGTTGGTGTTTTATATTTTTTTTTTTAGGTACTGGGAATGTAACCTGCTGTGGCTGATCTCTTGCAGCGATTAGAGTGAACGATAATTGGCCGCAATTACGCTCGGAACCATTGTATTTAGCCAGAGGTTGAAAATCCAGGGTCAGGGTCACGAGGTGCTGGGAATTTGCTGTCAAGTTCATTGAGCAGCTGTTTTTCATTGTTCCTGTTTTCCTGTTTGTGTTGAAATCTCGGGGAATCACCGAATCATCATCCACTCCGATGGCTGGCGAAAAGAAAGAGATCCTGAGCTGCGACTTCGAAGTCCGCGGCCAACTTCCCAAGGAGGCATTTGAATTGTTTGCCTTTGCCCAGGCCCAGATACTGGGATTGAGGGGTTACATCAGCCAGGTCAATGAGAACTGCTTCAAGGGTCAGCTGCAGGGCGAGGGTCAGGTCATCGATGCCTTCAAGAAGCTCCTAACCTCAGCGGCGGAATATGTGGACGCCGTCAAGGAGTTCATTATTAAGAACCTCAAAGTCATCAAGGAATACACCTTCGAGTCCTTTGAAGTTCAGGTGAAATAGGAAAGGAAATCAATATCCGAGAATCTTCATTTGGAAAAGAGTATAACATTCTTTCGCACTATGTAAAGAAGAGAAAAATACATTTTAACTATTTTTAAACCTAAATTATTTGGAAGTTTTATTGGAAAATTGTAACTATAAATTTGACGGTCTAAATTTCAGCGCCCGAACTATCCTATTCTTGCTCTTTGTTTTGGAAAATAAAGACAACCTCACATACTATATATATAAACTTGTAGATAGTTTGTATATAGTTTTGCGTACGACCTGCGGGAATTTTCATTGGATCATTACGAATTGTTTGATTGCTGATTTATGCGATTGCCCAAATGATCCGTGAGTGCGGCAAATGCCTCCGCGGCTGCGGCTGATTCTAGGGCCGATCCGATCCGATCCGTTCCGATCGTGACTAATAAGCTAATGATGTCCGAGGGAGGGGATAACCTTGATCGTCGATCGCAAATCGGATATCGCATGCCTCGGATGCATAACCCAAGCCGAGTGGCGATGTTCGAGAATGTTTGTCTGGATACAATGTATCTGTATCTTGCAGATACGCTCGCACACTTCCCGAGTGCTTGGCATGCAAATCGGAGGGAGAATCGAAGACATGATCAACACGATCGGACTGTTCCGAACACACCACCTTGGATGCACCGAGAAAAAATGATAGTAAATAATCAAAACGAAATTTTAATATAAATATTATTGTTTATATTATATTGTTTGTCTGCACATTAAAATTTGATTTATATTGGAAAAGTACACATGTAGAAATGATCAATTTATGAAAGCATATTGAAATTTAATTTCTATGATATTTTATTATTTTTATTTTGTTATATTTAGTGGTAAAATCTTATTTTAATCTGCAATATAGGTTAGAAAGCATGGATAATACTTATGTTCGGTTTCCCCATAGCAAGTTAGAAATTTGATTTGTATTTCGTTGGGTGCACAGATTGTTATTTATGCACTCGCATCTCACAGCTCACTACTCACAGCTCTTGGCCAGCAACTCGTCCGTCTGGCTGGCACTCAGATAATGTATCTGCAATGATATATGGACAGCTAATCTATCATGGCCCAAGCAACGTTACAATTTTATGGGTCAATTTGCGGACGTCAAGTGAGTGTGTGTTGTTGCTCTGTTGCTGTGTGCAACAGGTAGCCATGGCCATGGCTTGTATCTTGTATCCATGCGATGTATCTATGTAGCTATGTATCTATGTGTCCCTGTGTCCAAGCAAGCAATGGACTCGCCTAACCCATATGCGAAAAAAGCCACAAAATTGAGGCAAATTAACCCGGGCAGCGACAGAAACCGCGAATATTAATCCGGGTCTGGATCCGAATCCGAATCGGTCGCGTAATTGCTGCGCGGTGGCAACGCCAGCAAACCGGAAAAGCTGCGACAATCGGAGTTATAGCCAGCTGTCAGTGCTGCGATTAGACCACAATTTCAACTCAACCCAAACAGATATAATTTGATTTGACTATAATTTGAAAGTCCTTTAAATTTAATACACAAATTTCAGTTATCAAATAAAGTTACTAATTTCTAAAACGAATCCTGATCATGGAAGAACGATAATTCAAATTCTATGCTTTAATTTAGTCAATTATTTGAAACATTTATTTGGTTGCTTATGTAAATACCAAATAATAATATTTGTTTTTCATTTTTACAATTTCATAGGATTTCATAGTGTACAAATTGTTTAATGATTGTTCAACGATTTACAGCACAATAAATTGTATATAATATATAATAACAATAATACATAAATATTTTAAAATGTTAATTATTAAAAAAATAAAGTTAATGACAAGTATATTTGTAAATCTAAATAATAATTTCTTTACTAAAATTGAATCCAGTATTATTTATTTATACGTTTTTTTAAAACCTTTTTAATAGCACAATCAATATTTATTTATGTAAGAACTATTTGTAGAATGTTTAAATGTTTCCTTTAATTATTATATACAAATTTTGAAACTTATTATATAAAACGGTTACTTTAAAATAATTCAATACACAAAACTTCACAAAATAATAATTCAACTTCGAGTATAACATATTTTAAGCATCATAAGAGCTTTAAAAATATGTTTTTAATACAAAATATGTAATTAATTTTTAATTGCTTGGTTTTATTTTTTAAAAAGTTTAAAAACAGTTTGTTTTTAAATAGTTAATAAAAAGCCGCCCCGTCATCACTGATTGCTGGCGTCGTCGCCGTCGTCGCCGTCGTCGGCGTCTCAGTCGCTGCCGTAGTTGGAGCAGCTCTGCCGGAGCTCTGCTGGAGCTCTGCCTGTCGCTCTGCCCGCGCTCTGCTGGCGCTGGTGGAGCGCTCAGTTTGGTTTTGGCGCTGAGACGTGAAAGTCGCAGTCGCAGTCGAAGTCGGCCGATCAGTCGGACATTAAAGCTGAGATCTGGGATTGGGATCTGCGGATGAAATTCAAAGCGCAGCCGTGCAACGGTTTTTTTGTCGGGATTTTTGTAGCATTTTTTTTCGAGTGTTTCGATGGCTGAGTGAAAATTAATCGAAATTCGTGCATAATTTGTGGAATTTTACACGTAGTAAAATCAATTCTTGTTGTGCAAATTGATTTTTTTGTTGGTTTGGTTTTTTTTTTTGCTGAAAGCGCCGCGGCAACAGCAAAAACAATGCAGCCACATTAAGCGTGCAAACAAAAAAAAAACAAAATACAAAAAACAAAATACAAAACATCAAAAGAGTCAACAGCAATTACAAGGCACTAAACCGGAGGAAGAGGTGAGCAAATATTTCCATCCATTTGTTGTTCTTTCCCTCGGCGTATAATGATTTTATTGTTTTTTTTTTGTTTTTGTTTTTGTTTTGGTTTTTGATTTTCCGTTTTCAAATTTTTTCGGCATTGCATTTGAACGAAGCAACGAAAATCTCAAACTCATCTTCCCTACACAGGCACAATTGTGCCTTCAGATATAATTTGATTTCATTT
>JAJJHY010004047.1:5020822-5033309 GCA_021224005.1 Drosophila setifemur
CGATACAAATTCTTCAATGAAAAGTACATATTAGAAAATTATGGAATGACATATTTTGAAATTAAATATCATATCAGGTTGTCCTGAAAAAATGATATCTAATCGTTAAATGTTAAGTTTACATTATATCTCTTTATTTATTATTGATTTTCCAAGCATGCCTTGAACTTATCTCTCTTAACATTTTATTTTGCCAAGAAAAAATGATTGTGTTCCTATCTAATCTCAAAATGAAAAATTTAATATAGATAGTTATCAGGTAAGAAAGAAAAACTATAAATCACTTGCATTTAAAAGTGAGTTTATTGTAGAGAAAAAATATGTACTTCATTAAACTTCATTAACTCACTTTTATATTTAGTTCATTTTATAAGTTTTTTTCTATTTTTTTTCGTAATCCATTTGTTACAAAATTTTTTTTAGCTGAAAGATAATTGATCCTGGCTAAGAAAGTTTATTTTAGCCGCGTTTAGCATTCGCGTCTGTTAGGGTTAAATTGAAAATAATGTGCTTTGTCTTCGTGCAGGCACAATTCATTTGGTTTCAGTTCAGTTTTTTTTTTGTCGAGAGCAATTTTCGTTTGGATTTGCCCGTCTTAGCCTTTTTGAAAATTATTATTACACTCGAGCATCTCTCGGATGCTGCATCATTACCGCCACGCTTGAGATATAATTTCTGGCCCGGCCACAATTTGCCACACGATTTTGTTTTGTTTTGTTTTTTGTTTTGTTTTGATTTATTTTATTTTATTTTCTTTGTTTTGCGGCTGGTCCGAAAGGAATTGAATTGAAAGTGTGCGCGCATGCGCAATTAAGGCCAAGTGCGCGAAAAAAATATATGTTAAAAAAAACCGAATCCAAAAAAAAAATCTCTAAAACTACCAAAAAATATGTACATAAGTCAACGGGGCGAAAAAAAAAGTCTTTTAAAAAAGGGGAAAAGAGGCTGAAGTGGAGCGGATCAGGCTGAAATTCACTTTTTTTTCTTCTTTTTTATTTGCGAGAACAAACTGGGGGATCAGAGGAGCAGGCGGGGAAGGAGTGGAAGGAGGGGAGGAGGGAAAGGAGGAGCTGGTGAAAATCCAGCGCATACAGGTTGTAAAGATTTATGATCACTTTTGATACTTCCAATGTAGGTGAAGCTCAAGTGAAAGAAGATAAGGTGGTTTGACTTCACTGCACTCGACTTGAGTGACTGGGGCATAGCTACACTGCAAATAATTCTATGGCAATATCGGAAGAATAAAATGTATTATGTTGATATAAGTACTCATTTACTTTCTGCATTTGTTGGTTGCAAAAAATATCTGAGTAATATAATAATTTGTTAGATATGTACAGACATATATGTATACCAAAAACAAAATATAAAATGTAACAAATTTATTTATATAGAATACATTTCTTTCGGTGTAATAAATGCAGATGCTGAAGTGTGGGGAAAATTCGAGAAATCTTTAATTAAATTGTCGATTTCTTTTGGGATAATCTGCAAAAATATTTAAATTTTTAAACCTCCTAAAAAAAAAATATTCGTAATATACAAAAATATGTTGTTAATGCATATAAGAACAAAATGTTTGTTTTATTTAAAATACCATCGGAAAATATTCACTCCAATACTCAAACCATTAGCAAATAATCTGACATAATGCTCAACCCTATGTCATTGCTATTTTACACAACTTCAAATTAATTAAAAATTATGTTCAATACATTTTTTTTTTGTAAATCTTTAAACTTACACTTTGACACAATGATTGATTCGCAAAATTGTTGATAAATTGGGTCAATATGATTAATTCAACACGAAATAAATTACGTTGAATTACTGCGTAAGCTAACCTGAATGTTCAGTTATTTCTTTTTAATTAAATTGAGCTATAAAGTGAATATATTATAGAGCCTAGCTCAAGGACACGATTTTTTTTTAAAACAAAACGTTGTATCTTTCAAATCGTTAGTGATTCATATAGATGAATCGTGTTTTAATCATTGATTATTCACTTAAATAGTTTCCATTTAGTTTGAAGTGATTTTTTAATTGACACTTAACACAAAATAAATAGGACAAGTATTCTGACCAAAAAATTGAGCAATCGCATTTATATTGTTGATTCATACATTTTATAGTTATAGTTTAATTCCATATTAATATTTTTTTTAATAAAATTACCCCACCTTTACTTTATTCATATTAAGTGAGCTAAATTTACTATCAATAAAAAATTAATATTATCTTTCATACACAAGCTTTTTGGTATTAAAAATATCTTATATGAAATTTTGAGGATTTATTTTAAATGTTGAAATTAGTTTCCTAATAAAGTACTTTTGGTATTGCATTCAAAATTACGTTCAAACATGTTTAAAAAGTCAAAATTATTAAGCAAATGCTATTTAGTATAACTTACTTTCCAACTAAATTAAAAAAGGTAAATAAAATTAATTAGACACTAGAATTATACATTTTCCGGGCTAATACGAACTTATTTAAGCAGTTACGACTACTTGAAAAACATAACAATTTTCCGCTGGTAGCATAAATGATTAACTGTATTTTTTTTTTTAATATGTTCTTCGTTCTCCTCGGAAAAGATTGTTTTTAATTCCAGCAATTATATACTTTAAACTCATCTCATTTCTAACTCGCATTACAAATTCATTGGGTTGTTTGTTCGCCTTCTTATCAAATTGCATTTAATTACTTACTTGCCCAGAGATTTTCCCACCATTCAATTGCTGTTCGTTCGTGTTTTTGCATTTCCACCTCCGATTTTTTTTTACTTTACAACAACTACAACAAAAAGCGGGATAGGTAGGAGAAAAAAAAGAAATAACAATTACCGAGCGAGATAACTCATTAATAACTTGCATGGCAAAAGGTATTTTTAATTTTGTTGTTGAGATTTTGTTTGGACTTTTGTGTGTTGTTGTTGCTTTATTTTCTGTTACGGTTAATGGGGAATAACTATTCATGAGACTTAAACGGGTTAAGTCGAAATGAATGGAAACTGCTGTTGCTTTCTACAAATAACAAATACACCCACAGATATGCGATCGAAAAAATATACAAAACCAAAAACCAAAACCAAATCCAAGACCAAGACCATCCATCCATCCGTCTATAAATTTGAAGTGCCTCAATGCGGGCAGCAGAAATCAAATTTGTTGCTCCGAAAAAACAAAAAAAAAACAACAAAGAAAAATTATAGTAACTCAAAGAATGGTTATTTGGAGCTGTTTTCTGTATATAGCCAAGAGCCATAGGCTGAACACCCAATTGACCTTAAATTATTGCCATTGTGATGGGCTGATGGCTTCGACGTTGGCGTTGGCGTAATGTTTCAAAATTCTTTTTATTTTGGGCAAAAATGTTTTTTTTTGGCCAGCATATTTGGCTTTTTACCACATTTGGTAGGCCATGCAAATCGGGTTTTATCTCGGTTGTTTATTTTTATATTTTTTTTTGTTTGTTTGGATTTTTCGCTCAATTAACCTGCGATATCCGGGCAATTACAAATGCAGAGCAGGCAGCTCCAAAAACAGAGAGTCGTGCCACCAGCTCCATGCCACATGCCGCATGCCGCATGCAAGCTTTCACTGATCAGCGATCATCAGACAACTGACCACCTCGGATCGGTGGACTCTGATCCTAGCTACAAGATCTCATAAAACAGGGAAAAAAAAAACAAAACAAATGCGAAAAATCAACGTGGGCGAACTTTCCCACGTCCACACATTGCAGAAGAACCTGCACCTACAGAAAAGGGGACCAGTAAAAGATCGAATTTATTTCAACTTAATAAAACACTAATTAATATAATATAAAATTGTATAATAAGCTTATTAAACTTTCCAAATTTAATTATGCGAAATTAATGAANTTAAATTTAAATAAAAGAAAATACTTAGCAAAGCCCTTTAATATTTTTTTGAATAACTATAAAAACCTTTAAAGCTAGAAAAGAAAGATAAATAATACAAAGGAAATTATTTTAAATAATAAATTAAATGAAGTATTTAAAGTAATTAAAAATCAATAGATTTATACGAAAATTCTAAGAATATAACCAATATAAATACATAAACAACAACAGCATAAGCGATTAATATAAATTCAAACGAAATGCAAGTATACAATTTCCTTTTTCATTTGATTCTTCTTCTTTGTAATAAACAATTTGCTTATATAGTTTCTTTCTGTGTATTTAACCTTCGTCACGCTCTTCTTTGTTGATCTGGCCGAGAACGAACAAAATAACAAGTAGATACAGGTACAGATACAAATTTCACAAATATCAATAGATTTGTGGCGGGCGCAACTTCAACTTCAACTTCAGCATTTTGCTGCCGGCAGATCGCAAATCGGCAACTTCAGCTAAAAAACAACAACAAAAACAACAACACAAACTGGAAGCAACAAATTCCCTCCGGGGCTGAATCTCATGGCCAATTTTGATGGGAATGGAACACGAGATCCCAAAAAAGGGAGGAATGACTTAGTGGCAGGCTCAAGAGCCTCGCCAAAAAGTTCTCAGCGAAAAGAATCTTGAACTGCACCTTTCACCAGCAGCCGGAAGTGCACTGAGCGAAACAGCGATAGGAAATCAACAAAAACTTGATGAAAAACAAGGTTTTCTGGGAAATTAGAAGCTAACTTTATTTACATTATTTTTATTGTTTTGAATAGAAATTTATTGCTTATAGATTTAAGATAAATAATAATCGAAAGAAACTTAGTTGTAGAATTATTTTCTGGGAAAATGAAAACTAATTCCAAAGTTATTTTTTACTTCTTCAATAGAAATTTATTGCTTACTTATATTTTGTTTATAAACTCAAGATAAATAATAGTAATACCCTGATTACAGGTGGACTTTTTTCTCAGTACCTCTCTGCTTATGTGAATTTCTGGTTGGGATTGGCGAGTGTTTAGGCTCCATAAATGTCGGGGGAGTGGCAGAAAAAAGGGGGGAAATAAGGGGAAAAGGGGCGCCAGTTTTCGAGGTAAACAAAGCTTAGAACCACGAATCCCAGTTAAACCAAAAAGTTGACTCAACCGGGGGAGAGTTTGGGTACACAAACACCAAATATATATATATATATATTTACGTGATCCGAGCTGCATTTACTTGGGTTGGAAATTTCCTGCTTATGAGCACGGCTCAAGGTCATTGGGTACAGCCACACCCCCCGAAGGCCTCCTCCCGCCCCCCAATTTGGACCGCACCCTGACCTGACCACCAAGACAAAAGCTTTTATTTGAAATGCGGTTTTGGGTATTGGATTTTGGGTATTGAGTTTTCGGGCTTATTCACCTGGTTACCAGTTTCCTCATAGGCATAGTAGCATCCATATGCAATCGTAATCGCTGTGACGTCACAGTCAAATGCCTGACCTTTTGCAATCATCGAAAGTGAATAGTGAATATAGTGAATAGTGAATTTCCCAATCGAAAACTCACAGTTTATAAATCGAAAGAAACGAAAACCGAAAAGCAAACCTGAAATGCATATCGGTCTCACTTGGATTGCGTCTAAATGAAAATGAAAAACCATGCTCAGCAATAAATGCAGCCAACGAAGACGAAAAAATAAAAATAAAATAAATTCATAATAGATGGTGAAGAAAAGAAAAGTTTAACTTTCGTCACGCTTATACAATTTGTTGTTGTTTTTTTTTTGGCTACGGCTCAGTTTTCGTAATGGCCAAAACCCATTCGATTTTTTCAGTTTTTTTTCTGAATTTTTTTTATTTTCTCGAAGCCGCAACTTCGATTCCGTTTCCAGCTTCGATTGCAATTATCTCTCAGCTGCCGTCGTCTAAATGAATTCAATTAAAAACTCACAATCAACAATAAATAACCCGCAGCTCGGCGGCATTTTCACTTGGCGGACGTTGAGATACTCCAGCGCATGCAAAAGGCCAGCAAAAAAACTATAAAAGCAAAATACTTAGCGAAAAGTAAACAAAACAAAGTTAAAATCGCAAGTCTCGAATGCGTTTGCACAGTGGTTTGCCAACAATCGGAAGTTAAACAGGTGACTCATCCGTTCTTGGCCAAGTGCTTCGGAGCCGGAATTAAACGGTTTTTTTTATTGTAGCGAAAGGATAGGGATTTTGTTAATTGGGTTGGCATAGAAACTGCTCTACATGTATATCTATACACTTTGAAAATAAATTAAAGCATTATGATGAATTGCTAATAATGTCTAGTTTTATTTATAAATTATTATCAATTTTAATACAAAATTTAATAAACCTTTTTAAGAACAAAAGTTAAATAAGCCCTTACCAAAAACAAAATGGAAACGAAAAAAAGTGTATTAAATTAAAACTTTAAGTACTTATACCAGAAATGAAATATTTAAAGTAATGTTTAAATTTGTTCTCCACTCAGAACCATCATATATATTTTACATTATTTAATATGTCATAAGCTCACTATATATTTATTTAAACGAAAGTTTACAAGTAACTATAAATATCATTAATATGTTTTACGTAAAATAAATAATTATCAAATAAAAATTATTTTGGCCTATAAAGATATTTTAAAATGTGGGGACTTTAAAATACACATTGAAAATGATTTAATATATATTTTTTTAAGTTACATAAATAAATAATACTTGTTCAAAAAACATGTTTAAATTATACTCCAACTAAAACATGAGAATTTACATTAAATTGAATCAATTTTGATGACAGCAGCTTTAAAATATTTATAGTTGTTTTACATTTATTAAATGGTCAGGTGAAATACAAAAAATAGTGTAGAAAGAATTTTTTCCGTGACAAACTGTATTTGCCATGAAAAAGATACCATTGTTAAGCGAAAAGCTTTTAAGAAGATTTATTCTTGAAATTCGTTTTCATTGTGTAAAAACAAAATTCTTAGCTTCTGGTGTGAGGCAATAATTTATCAAAAAAAAAATAAAAATCAAAGGGAAGTCTTTGAAATGATTTCCATTGGAAAAAAGGTGTTGACCGCCGTTTATCAGTATCAGTATATATATATTGATAATTGATTATGGGGACTGTTCGTGGGTGACACTATTTCTTACACCCGAAAAAAAACTATCTTATCGTTGAGTGCATTCAACTTCGAACAGGCAACAATCCATTAACTGATATCCACGGTGCATGGCAAAATAATAATAAGTTTGTATGTGTTTATTGGTAACATATATATAGAAAACGAAGGTAGTTAGCACTCGGTATGCATAAAACTGCGAAACTGGCGATCGTGGGAAAAAGCATTGGCTAATCTCGGTTCTCTGACCAAGTCAGACCAGTTCGCAGTTTATTTATTTTTATTTTTGTTGTTATTGTTGTTGTTGAAGTTCCTTCTGCAACGCATATTACTCATACGCCGCGTGGCACACACTCTCACAATCTCACACTCCTTAGGGTCAAAACACTCGAAATTGGCAGAGAATATCGATGCGGATCTGTTATTATGTTTAAAGACTTTCATTCATAGAAACTTTCAAAAAGTCAAGACAATAAAAATACAATAACAACAACGACAACAACGACAACAACAACAGAAAAAGGGGTAACAAAATAGCACGAAATAACTAACCAAAGTGACCATCAAGAATTGGCTGGCCGCAAACTGGTTTCTCGATTTTTCGGTTATTCGGTTTCGGGCCATAATTTTTTCGTATTTCTCCGCACCCTGGCAGAATACAATTTTTTCGCAGATACATTTCGCAGATACATTTTTCGCAGACAATCTAACAGTTGGCTGCTAATGTGATTTGTGATTTGTGAATGCCCCAACTCCAACTCCAACTCCGTCTCCAACTCCGAAGTTGATATGTTTGTGTGCGTTTCGCAAGGAGAAGTAAATAAATTACATTGGCAGTTTAACGACGTCGTCTCTGGCCGCTGATTGCCGTTGGAAATTGTCGCCGATCGGCGGCGGCTTTTGTTTGAGCCTAAGATTTCCAGTTGCAGCACTCGAGCGTTGCAACAGGGCCCTGCTGCCTGCTGCCTGCTGTCTGGTGCCTGCTGCCACTCCTCTCCCTTCCGGCCTCCCTCGTAAATCGCTGGCCATTTAACAAGCCAATAGATACAAAGCCAAGCCACACAATGGTCACACACCAGATACAAAGATACAAAGCCGCCACGCAGATACGTGGGATGCACTCGAAAAATAAATCAATCTGGTTTTAGATTTTATTTCTTTAGTATTACAAAATTAACAATGATTTTATTTTCAAAATATGTCTTATTTTTTTGGTTTAAAGTTGTGTATCTAAAAATACTTGCTTTTGTAGACTTAAGTTTATATTTAATTATAAATTAAAGGTGTTTCGTTAAAGAGGATTTAGTGTTTTTAATATAACCAAAATTGGTTTTCAATGAATTTGTATTTATATTTTATTTTTTGTACTATTATTTTGTATAAAATATTTGTATTGTATTTCAACAAACAATTTCGGATTCTAAAACTAAATTTAATACATTTAAAACTTATTAAAAATTCCCTATTCCTGGCATAATAACAACATAACTTAATAAATATTTGTTCATATTTATACTCAAAGTACTTATAAAAGCTACAATATTTTTCTGAGTGCACAGAAAAGATACGTGGTAGATACACAACCTGCTGCCGATGAGCTTCAATGGTTTGCGATCGCTTGATTGACAGTTATCTAACCGTTTCGACTTAATACAAGTGTTTAACAGTTAGTCGGCGTGGAAATAGTAAGAGACACTTCGCAGTGCGACCAAAGGAAATGCTATCTGCAAGATGTTAGATACACAAACAGCACTTATCTACCGATAACTGGAGCACTGGCAATGGAACCTGTTCCGTTCGCCGATAAAAGAACAACACAAAAAAATAGAGAGAAAATGACAATGGCTCTGCAAATAGTAAATGTTATAAATTCCGGGAAACAGGAAACCCGCAATGAATGGCAAAACGTATTTAATGTATCTTTCGCGGTCGGATTCAAGCCATTGACTTACTTAGCTTCACGGATAGTTTCCTTGGTCGCCGATTCATTCAGAGTTACTTTTCTGGCGAAAGCTGGAAATGATAATTATTTTCGAGCGGAGATATTGCTGAGGCTTCACAGATAGCAAAAAACATAATCCAGACTTTCAATAAACAATTTCTATCTTATTTTATTTTATTTTCTTTTTTGTATATTTTTCAAACTTATATTTTCTTCATTTCTCCTTCACTTCACACATATTTTTTCATTGATGGGAACAGAAAATTGTTTCTAAATATGTAAAGATTTCAATTTGTTGAATGTATTTTAAGCTACATTTAAATTAAACACAAACTGTTTTAATATTAAATATATATTTCAGAAGGAGTTTGCTTATTCATTATTGATCTTAAATGAATTTTATTTTGAAATACCATAAAACCAATTTCAGTAAATTTGAGAAACCAAATTCCGCACCTTTAAATATTTATTTTATAGTTATTCCTAGTATAACATTCGCAAATGATAATTATACCTTTACCATTATTTTTTTTTGAAGTTGTCACTGTTTTTTAAATGGGCTTGGGGATAACCCTTACGAATTTTTGTTTGCTTGCGAAATGATTTGCCAATTTCGAAACTCCGCCAAACGCAAAACACACCTCTAACCCTCGTCTCGTCTCGAGTGTGTGAACTTACATGGCTTTAATTGTCACTTTGGGCCAAGAAACCGAACGCAATATTGCCCCATTCCCGGGGCTTGCGAAAATCCCCATTCGGTAAATAAAGAGCCTCTGCCCTGCAAGTGGACACCACTTGACCTTAACCTTAACCCCGATTTTTGGTTTTCGTTTTGGGCCGAGGGAAATCGTAAATCGGGGGGGAAAAAAAAACAAACAGAAAAAAGCAAAAGAAAAAAAAAGAGGCACCGACCGATACTCAAGTTGGTAGGCTGCAAAAACCAGTTGGCCGAGAACCTTACCAGAGATCTCGGTTGGATCTCGGTTGGACGAGTTAGTGGACAGATGGAAATTGTTGTAAAAATATGGGTCGTGGTCGTGCGACAAGAAATGAGAAAGTGCCGGAGCGGAGTTAGCGGTAGAATCGACTTTATGAATGCAAGTCTCTTGGGCTTGGCCCGAAGGCAGCGGGCTTAGAGGAGTGGATGTGGATATGGATGTTGTTGTATCTTCTATTCAGCTCTCGGCCATCGGACCACCAAAAAAGCACTCGAACCGCTAGCGCGAGTGGCGTGCGAAAATGGAACGATGCTAGAAAATGGCCCCCGGAGAATGTGGCTGCTGCTGTGAGAAAAATAGTTTGGGACATAATCGGAGAACCATCTGGAATTGGTAGAATAACCAGGGAAAATAGTTTTGTAAAGTACTGAGATAGGTAAGAAGAGAGAGGGGGAAGAGATGCAGGTAGAGAGAAAGAGCTAAGGGGGCTTACAAAAATTAAAAAAAATGTTAAAAAACATAATTGAAATTGAAAATATAATCTTTATTAAATATTACTTTATTCTTTAAATGCATAATTTTAATTAGTATTTAAGGCCCAAGAGAAATTTGTTTTAAATAAAAAGAAGACAATGTGGAGTCAGAAAAAAAGTTGGAGAAATATCGAGAAAAGATCATAGAAAAATGGAACAAAAACAAAGAATACAATTTAACATTGAATCTTGTTAATTAATAATTAAATTCGTTTGCCCACAATTTGGCAAGATGGTGTTAAAGTTAATTATTTATTGAAATACTAGGAAAATTGATTATTTGTTTGCTTGCATTTATTTTTATTAAATTGCTTTAATAACTTTATTTCATATACAATTTATATATAAATAAGCTGAAGGCTAGCGATCGCGTTTTGTATTAGTTATAATATTATTTTTTTTTGTCTATGTATTACACAAATGTATTAATTAATTTATAGAAAAAAAATATTTGCAGTTGCAATTAATTATTTCTGATATTAACATACTGCTTTACAAATGTTTTTCCTTCAACTCCTTAAATACGTTTTTACAAATTTATCATCCATTTGCGGCTTATCATTTGTGTTAAGCGGAATACGCCAAAACGCAGCTCAATTTGGTCAACATCATTAGCTAATAAATTGGCCACCTTTAAATTATTCATTCGGCTCTTTCGCTTCGTTTCGCCTTATTAATTGGCTTGCATGTCAGAGAACTGCGAATGAGGCAAGGTTATTGTTTTGCTTTTGGTTAAGGAAACGACTGTCGATAGGAGAACTCCAAAGATCTCCAAGATAAATAGGTGAGGCTGACGGCTGACCTCAAAAGGAATGGAAACTTCTATCCAAGTGAGAGGTGACCAACATTTAACCAGGTAGCTTACTTAATTAAATGTATTAAGTTTCGGTAGAAACTCTTTTTTAAATTGTGGAAATGTTTTCATGTTTTCTCAATGTCACTTTGCCAATTAAGTGCAACGGAAGCGTTTTGTTTTTACTAAAGAATAAATAAATAATTTATCAGTTATTAAGAAATTAAAATGCAAATGCACTTTTCTTTTTCTTTTGTTATTATAAGTTGAGAATTAAAGGAAAATTAGATATATTTTAATGAGTATTTTTAACACGTTCTTTAGGCTTTTTTTTAAACCATCATTTAATCACACTCTTCTTTGCTTTTCCAGATCTCTTCAATTAGAATGTCGGCTGCCACGCACATGGCGTTGCCAGCTCACGCTGTTCCTCCGCCTGGCACTCCGCCGGTGGTTGGAGCAGGTTGCTCCAATCTCGGCCTGTTGGCCGGAAAACGCGGTCACAAACGCAGCGTGTCGCTGGAAAACAATGCTCCGTTGGCCCTGCGGAGCACTCCGAGCCTGGGGCAATCGTCGCTCGGTTCGCCACTGCTGCACTTTAGCCAGGGTCCGGGACAGCCAGGACAACCGTTTCACACCGGCACTTTGAAGTCGCGCCAAGAACAGCGAAGGCTTAGCCAGAAGTTCGGGAGCCACAGCAACTTGGATGACGAGGGTGTGGGCATTGGCGTGGGATTGCAGATGCGCACCAAGTTCCAGAACATCCGTCAGATGTTTGAGCTCAGTCGCAGCTGTGTGGGCGGTGGGGGGAGTGTCAGTGGCAGCATCATCGGAGGAGGAGGAGGAGGTGGAGGAAGTGGAGGTGCAGGTGGTATGGGAGCGGGCGGAGGGATTGCTGCCGAGGAAGAGGCGCTGCAATCGCTGCCAGCCACATTGCCCCAACATCACCATAATCAGCAACAGCCACAGAGGCGGACCACGCCCATTACCGGCGGAAGTCGCCAGCAGCAACAGCAACAATTGGGCGAGGCGGAACAGGTGAGGCTGGGGATGGGAGACTCGACTTTATAACAACAAAAATATGGATAATAGAAATAATATGAGTACTATAAATAATAAAAATAATATTTTAAACATTTTTAATACAATTTTTTTATTATACCTTTCTTCATCGAGTGAAATCTGTGATTTTTGGCCATATTTCTGATGAATTAAAACAAAGGCCGTTAATTTCAAAATTAAA
>JAJJHY010004047.1:5033652-5046862 GCA_021224005.1 Drosophila setifemur
GATTCCATTCGAGCCGGATTATCGCATTGCCTGCCAGCAGCAGCAGCAACACCAGCAGCAATTGCAGCTCCAACACCAGCAACAGCAGCAGCAGCAGCAGCAGCAACAACAACAGCAACAGTTGCAGCTGCAGCAACAGCAACAATTGCACTTGCAGCAGCAGCAACATCAGGGAGCGGGGCAGACGGGTGGGGCAGGGGCAGGGGCAGCGGGGGAGAGGTATGGCTATGGATCCACACCTTCTCTGGCCCCCCTTCCGCCCGCTGCCACCCAGAAATTTGGCAGTGAGTGGTGGCATTTAATTTGAATAATTCCCGAGTTCATTGTTATATTTTTTTCTCGTCAGGCACCACGGATCTGCGTCACCTGGCCGCGCGGCGTCGTAACCATCGCCTCCTGCAACGCTCGAGCCACGAGGATGCCCTCACCCTGGACCTACTGAGTGGCGGGAGGCATGACAGACCCGATGGGGCCAGCAGGTGGATTGATCACTTTTAAATTCCTAGTTTCTTCAATCTAATTCATTGGATATCCACAACTTTCAGCAAGAGCAGTGGCACAGTGGTGGGCAGTAGTGACCTGACGCCTTCGCCCTCGGACTCCGGTATCTCGGAACTGGAGGCGGCCCTGAAGGATCGGGACTCGGAGCTCTCCTACCTCCGCCAGGCCATGGAGCACAATGAGAAAGTAATTTTCGAAGTACAAAAGGTTAAGCAGGCACCGCCAAGCCACTAACCCATCCTTAAACCCAATCCCAATCTGAATTCTATACCTTTTGATTCCCAAATAGGACAAGGAAGTCTACTGGGAGCACGAGACGCAGCGCCTGCGGCTCTTCTACGAGGGCCAGCAGCGGGAGTGCCAGCTAAAGCTGCGCAAAATGGAGCAGCTCCTCGGGCTGCAGCAGTTCCAGTTGAAGCAGCACAAGCTACGCCAGTCGGAGCAGGTGCACAAGCTCCAGCAGCAGCTGGACCATGCCCGCGACTCTGCCCAGCAGCTCCAGCACCGGGTGGACTCGCTCAAGACCCAGCTGGAGGACAGCGAGTGGCGCGTCTGCGAGCGCAACGGGGAGATAGCTTTACTCAAGACCCAGCTCAAGGAGGCGCATGTAAGGATATTTTTTAAAATAAAAAATAAATTATAAATATTATTGCTTAATATTAATTTTGTTTTTTTTTTATTATTCTTTGATAAGTTCTTTATTATATTTTTAATAATGAATTGCATTTGGATTGTAGGTTGAAATCAATGTGAAGGATCATGCAATTGTCAGCCTGAAGCACAGCAACAACAACAACAACAGCAACAGCAACAGCAGCAACATCTGTGACACAACAACAAGCCAAAGTCAACCAAAGCAGCAGGCAAGAGAGGAAAATAATCAACAACAGCAGCAACACAATCAACAGCAACAACAACAATTAAACCAGCAGCAGCAGCAACATAATCAACAACAGCAACATAAGCAGCAGCAGCATATTCAACAAAAGCAGCAACAACAGCAACAGAATCAACAACAGCAGCAACATAATCAACAACAACAGCAGCAACAACACACTCAACAACAGCAGCAACACAATCAACAACAGCAGCAGCAACATAACCAACAGCAGCAACAACACACTCAACAACAGCAGCAGCAACATATGCAACAACAACACAATCAGCCCGACCAGCAGCAACTGGAGAAAATAATTACCTTGAAGGATCAGGTAATTGGAGCTCTCACCAGCGAGCTGGCCAAGTTGAGGAAGGAGCTGTCCGACCTGGCCATTGCCCATGAGTATGGAGAGGAGCCCTGCGGTCGCTACACGCGCCTCAAGCAGCAGCTGGACAATCTCAACGAGATCTGCCAGAAGACGCGCAAATACACGACGGCAACTGCAATGGTGCGGGAACCAACACCATCACCCTCGCCAGTGGCAATGGTGCAGGAGCAGCATCCGAAACTGGATGCACTGGTGCAGCGATTGCAGTTGGATCAGGGGCAGGCGCCGCAGCAGACGCTGGACACCCTCATCGAGGAGTCCACCACATATGCGGAGGACATTGCCAAGCTGCGCCAGAAGCTGGACGACTTCCGTCTGAATCTCGAACTGGAGAAGCGCCAGTGGTGTGCCGAGAAGGACAAGGTCCTGGGCTATCAGAAGCAGCTGCAGGCCCACTACATCCAGATGTACCAGAAGCTGCGCTGTCTGGATAGCCAGGGATCATCCATGGGTGGGTCATCCTTGTGGGGATCGGCAGCTGGAGGAGCAGAAAACGGCCAACTGGAGGCCACCAATGGGAACTGATGGGTTGAGGGAACCAGGGCAATGGTGCTATCGTCGCAGGGGAATGCAAATAAGAAAATAATTATTACAAAGTTTAATTAATTTTTATAATTTCAATAAATCTCGATTAAAAGTTCTATGAAAAGAATAAAAAAAACTATCGAAATTATCGAAACTATCAAGTACTATCGAAATTATAACCAAAATATAGTCAAAGATTGGTAAAGTTTCTAGAGAAAACATTTTCCAAATCCAAAATTTAAATTTCAGGTTTTTATTGCTTAAAAAAAAAATGTTAAAACTCCAATAATAGGCAGTAAACAATTCTGGGCCAAACAAAGTCAAACCTAAATTACATTACTTCTTGAATAAAAAAAATATTAAAAAATATTTTACATAGCAAAATATTTAAATTTAATATTTTCACATTAAAAAAAATCGATCGGAAATCGAATTCAATTTTTTAGAACAATGCTATTAATAAAAACGTCAAATAAACTATATTTTTTCACTTACTAGAAAAAAACAAATCTTTTGACATTAAAAAATTCAGTTCAACTTATTTATGGAGAATATTTAACATTGACACAGGGAAAGTACCTATAAACATAACTATATATTTCACTATTTATTCAAAGTAATTAAAAAAGGATTTAATTATTTACAAATATCAAATAAACCGACTTTTCTTCGAATTTACTTACTGCTTTGATAAATGAGTTTTCCGACCCTCGGCGATAAATAATACACGATTTTCATTATTACCAGACAACAAACTCTTAAAAATATTTTTACAAAATATGCATATTTAATTTTTTGTTTTTATTATTTTACAAATATATATAAATGTATTGTATACTTTTAATTTATTAAATGTAATTACACATGAGAGAAAAAAAAACATTTGTGATTCTGCATACGTAGATGAAATCGTATGTATGTTGAATATGAAATATATTTAATAAAGATATATATATGTATGTCGTTCCATTATGTATATGCAATAAAAAAATAATAATAATGTAATAACAGATGTGTGTTTTTTTTAATATTTTTTTTTTATTGCTAATAAGCTAAAGTTACACGCTGTGCAGGATCGATAAATGGTAAATGACTCAACTGGGCGCTAAATATAATATAATCGGTAGTTAAACAAATAAAAAAAAAAAAATAATTAAATACAATCTTCCATATACTCTTTCGTATGCTTAATGCAAATGTCTGTCCTGTGGGACCAGCAGCTTGTCAGGGGCAAGGACAACTAAAAGCTATAGCTCTCGGGTGGATCAATCGGTTGGAAACTAAAAGGATTTCATTTGATTTTCAGTTCGATTGTTACTCTTTTTTCTTCTTTGGCTTTTCGGCAGTTCCTTAAACCATTTCTTTTTTAATCCTTAAAAAACATAAACAAATATCTTCGATTTAACAAACAATAAGTTGTGTAAGAAAATGAAATGTTGATTTTCTAATTTCATTTGGTTCACATTTTTGTTTGTGTGTATAAAATATTTAAGTATTTGATTGTGTTTTAAGTGTTGTTTGAAACAATTAATTATTATCATTTTTAACAAATGTCGTAACAAAAATGAAATATTCTGTGTTTACTTTTTTACAAAAAATGGTTCAAGGAGAATTGTAGTTAAACTGGAATTAAAATTGATTCTTCGTTTGGGAAAATATTTAATGGGAGTTTGTTTGGTTGTTAGTCAGCCTTTTAAAAACAATTTAATTATAAACAATTTAAATTTGATCAACTCCAATGAAATTAATAGATTCCTTGTAAATTTTTTTTAATATTTCGTAATTGAGAGTTTAAATTTAAACTTTGAAAGAACCACTTTTATCCAACTTTATTTACTTTACTCTATTAAATTGAAAAAAAACTAAATGCAAATTCTTCATATTTAGTGATTTTGAAATAACTTTCAATAATAATTAATGGCAATTAGTTATAACAATTTCATATTTAACTCTCTTCTCCGAAAACTAAATTAAATTTCCTTTTTTATCCAAAAAAAATGAAAGAGTTCAAAGTTCAATTCCCTCCAACCAATCGATTCACCCCTCACAATCACACACACACTCACACACGCACACACTCACACACACACACACCGAACTTGCACACACTCGAGCTTAGGTAACTAGGGGGACGGGATCAGCGATCTCCGGACGCGAGACTCCTCCTACGATTTAGGCGCACTCCTCCACATAGGTGGCGGGGAAGATGCCAATGTGATTGCGCAGGGCGCCCAGCCACCAGCCGTCGTCCTGCTTGGCATGCACCTCGATGATGTCGCCGGGACTCAGTTCCAGCTCGTCGTAGAGCTTCGGGGTGTAGCTGTAGAGCGCCTTGCAGCGCCCCAGGATGGGGCCATCGTGCTGCTGGCTGCTCTTCTGCATGTCCTGCGCATTCTGATAGAAATGCTGCGTCTGCCCAGCTGGCTGTTGTTGTTGTTGCTGTGGCTGTGCCTGTGGCTGTGGCTGCTGCTTCACTGGCTCCAACTCGTCCTCGTCCTGCGAGCTGAACTCATCGAAGTCCGAATCCTGCTGATTCGAACCGCCATCCGCCTGGCCGCGGTCACTGCCACCGTGCTGATGATGATGGTGATGATGGATCTGTTGGTGATTCGTCAGGGTCTTGGACTTGACGGCGGCCGCCACAGCGGCATTTGTCGTCGATATGATCTTTGGTTGGCTGGTGAAATTGGTCTCGATGTTGCTCTTGCTCCGGTTGAACTGCTTCACCACCGAACTGATGTCCGTGCAGGAGCCGTTGCTGTTGTTGCTGGTGTTGTTGTTGCTGGTGTTGCTGCTGTGCAGATGGGAGCAGTTCTCCTCCGGCAGTTCGTCGTCCTCGTGGGCAGCGGTTATGTCGGTGATATCGTGCGTCAGCACTCCGGTGGAGTTCTGCGACTTGTCGTTGGTCTTCAGCCAGTTGGGCACCTTCAGGATGCTCTGCTGCAGCCCGGTGCGGTCACGGGTGATCTGCAAGGGTAACCAAACCAAATGATTACTCTGGATATTCGGATGATATTAGAGTCGACCCACCTGAATGTGCTGGGCCAGCGGATGAGTGGTCCTTGGCTTGTGGTCCAGCTCCAGCAGGGCAGAGTGCAGCTTGAGACGGGCGCCCTCCAAGTAGGTCAACATGGAGCGGATCTGCGGCGAAAAAACAAATCAGTTAAGGAACAATAAGAAGGCACTCCCTAAAAACGCACATGGTACAGCTTGTCGGTGATGTTCTGGTGCTCCTGGTGGTTCAGCGACTGGGAGAGGCCCCTCAGGCCGTCCCTGGAACGGCGCTCCCGCTCCAGATCCGTCTTGACCAGCTGGAGCAGCTTGATGAGGGCGTGCTTGCGGCGCTCCCGGTTCATGGCCAGGGTGGTGTGCTCGCAGTAGAAGTCCGGCAGCAGCTGCTCGCTGGGACCCTCCGAGTTGCGGCGAATGTGACGCACCACCTGCATATCCTTGGCCACGTTGCAGGCCTCCAGCTGGGGCTGTAGGCGGGCACTCAAACCGCCCATAATCGGATTCATGTCCGAGATGAGACGCGCATACTGCTGGGCAAAGTTGTGCATGTTGCCCAAACGCTGCTGCTCGCTGCTCTGCAACTGAGCGGATCCCCGGAGCACGGCCATCTCCCAGTCCACACGGGCCCTCTCCGCCCGGACGCACAGCGTATAGTATTCCACATCCGCCCGCTTCACGGCCTCCTCGGCCTTCTTGCGCTTGTTGTCCAACTTCACGCAGTCCTTCTCCGCCGACTTCAGTTCCTTTTCGGCCGCCTGCTTGTTGGGCCCCTGATGGAGCAGGGCAATCGATGGCGACTTCTGGATGCGCACGTCCAGCATTGCGTCCTGCAGCTTCTCGTTCTCGCGGGCCGCCGTGTGGGAGGCCTTCTTCGCCTTCGCCTCGCTGGTCCGCCACTCACCCAGGACTCGTGCCGCCTTGTCCACATTGCTTTCCACCTGAGTCGGAGTCGGAGGAGTGTTATTTGGATTTGGATCGAAGCGATCGAGGATATTATTTGGAAACTTACCGCCTTGCGAGCCTTGTGATGTCCTTCGACAACGGTCTTGAGCGGCTTGACCAGCTCGTCGGTGAGCGAGGCCGCCAACTGGCGATGGATGTCGCTGCGGCTCTCCATCTCCGTAGCCACTCCACGCCAGGCGTCGGCCACGCTACCGGGGATCTCCCGGCCGGCCTTGTTCAGCTTGCTGGCCAGCTTCGATAGCGACTTCGAGTATATCAGCTCCGAGTCGGCTCTGCGGGATGGGGAAATGATAGTTTAACCAATTCCCATATATTCGATTTGGATTTGCTTACCTCTCCTGAAGGACGAAGATGAGCTCCTTGCTGAAGTCGCCGCCCTGCTTGACATATCGCCGAAGTTCTTCGAAACCGTTCTGTCCCTGTTGGGTATAGTAAAACATATTAGTAACCAGGTAATCCTAAAGATAATCCCTTTAAAAGTCCCTCTTGTAGTGCAACCCCAGACCAATCCTAGTGACCTATACCTCATCCTTGAACCGCTTGGCATTCGGCGATAGATCCTCCTCGCTGTTCCTTTGCGACATGGACGACTCCATCTCGGTGCGCTGGGTGACATCCTCACAGCTCTCGGTGACATCCCGGCGACTCCTCTCCGGCGACATGGACTGCCGACTGGCATCCGTCTGCGACTGGTTGAGGTTGCTCCTGGACTGGGCCAGTCTCTTCAGCGGCGTCTGCTGGCGCACTGCCTCCTTGATCTTGGAGCTCTCCTCGCCCAACCAGTGCTTCATCCCGTGCCAGCCCTTCCTCAGCTTCTCCTTGTTGTGATTGAAGTTGATGAGGGTTTGGTTCTTGTTCTTCAGCAGAGTGATCCTCCTCTCACTGGGTCGCAGTTGATCCCGATGCGTGCAGTACTCCAGGTCGATCTCCCGGCTAAAGTCCTCCGTTTCGTTAATCTGCCGGGACAACTCCTGCAGTTCGTCGATGGAAACAAAAAGATTCTGGGCATTCAGGCTCTGATAGCTCACGGACTTCAGATCGAAGTCGAACTCCCCGTTGCTGCTGACCAAGCTCTGGCGGGAACTCTGCTGGGAGCTCATCTTGGAGCTCAACTGGAACGAGTCCAAGCTCTTGAAGTGTGGCTGTTGGGCCAGAAAGCCACCATTGGGTATGGGTGATCGCTCCAGCGATGGCTTCTTCTCCGGCTCGTTCTCCTTGTTATCGCTGGCCGCCAGGCTGAGATCACTGGTCCCGTATAGTTCCGACAGCACGGGGAGATTGAGATCCAAGCCCAGACTTGCCGGTGCAGTGACATTCAGGTCCAGCGCCATGGAATTGGACTTGTGCAGGTAAACTTTGAGCTCGGTGCGGTGGAGATTCTGAACGGATTGCGATTGCATCTGTTTCCGGGCAATGCGGGGCCTCTTCATGGGCGCTTCCACAGCGGGATTGGGTGGGAATATCTTCTCTTCGGCTTCATGCTTGGGGGTTTCATAGTGATCCTGATCCTGATCCTCTAGTTCTTCGGGTTCTTTTTGGTCTTCCATTATTTGAAGCTCCTTTTCAATTGGATCTTCTTGTATTCCTTGCTCCTGCTCCTGCTTCTCCTTCTGCTCCTGCTCCCGATGCTCCGGTTCTTCCTCCCTGTCCATTTCCTGTGGCGTGCTCCTGGCGTCCACGAACTCCTCCTCATCCGAACTTCGGGGCGTCAAAGTCCTAACTATGCACGATGTCTGGGCTATGCCACCTCCAATCTGTTTAAGTCGCGCCTCGGTGACATCGAAACGGTCCGTGTCCAGCGTTGTGGTGGATATCAAAATCGGTGCTCCGATCTCCAGGCGATGATCCTCCGAAAGGCTACCGGTCATGTTGTAACTTCCCGTGTGCAGTTTACTGGGTGAATCCCCGCCTGCTCCGCCTCCTCCTCCGCCTCCCTTTTCTCCGGAATTCAGATTCATACTGCCCAGATGACGCCTTCCCAGTTTGTTTCCCAGCACCGAGTACCGTTTGATCCGGCCCAGAAATCCTTTTGCTCCCGATTGATGATTGTTATTGTTATTGTTCTGTATGTTATTGTTGTTGTTGGGACTATCCGACTGCGTCGGCAGATCGGCCAGGGCGGCACTTTCCTTGCCGCCCAGCTTGAATTTGTGCACCCGCAGGTGGTTCATCGTCGACGGCTGTTCGATTGATTATGACACAACGGGAAGAAACATTTAAAATACATTACAAATTCGGCGATTTACACTTGCTGGTGCGAGTGTGTGTGTGTGAGCGCTCTCCTTGCGAGAGAGCGGCAGTGCAACAACAAAATGCTGGGTAAAACGGTATGCCAAAGGGGAGAGCAAACAATCACTTCTTCCAGGGAGAGTCAAGTTGGGCGAGAGTCGACTTGGAAATGACGCGACTTGTCGGGAAGGATTCCGTTTCTTTCAATAGCGAAAGATAAGAACAACACAAGCCCCCCTTCTTCTTCTTTTTTAAACAATATCATAATAAAACGGTTTTCATATTGTTATGATTTATCCAATTAGGAAAATATGTTGTTTTCAGTTTTGTTTTATTTAGAGTTTGCCCTTAATTTTGGTTTAGATTTAATAAGATAATTGAATGTATTAATCTTATTAAATCATAATTAAATGTATTAATCTTATTAAATCATAATTAATCTTATTAAATCTGAACCTAAAGATAATAAAATGTATTAATCTTATTAAATCTGAACCCCTTTCTTTTTTTTTAACGAAATCATAAAACGGTATCGATATTGCTATGATTTATCCAATTAGGAAAATAATTTGTTTTTAAGTTTTGTTTTATTTAAAGTTGGCCCTTAATTTTGGTTCAGATTTAAAAGGATAATATTAATCTTATATTCATGAAGTATTAAAACATATTGAACATTATATGATAAATACTTTCTTCTATATACAGAGACATTTGGGAAATGTCGCTTCTAGAAGACAAGAATAGAAAAGCGAAGAAAAACCCAAATATCATGTTCTCATTAACTGGAAATTCGAGCCCATTGCCTAAGGCAACCCAAATTCCATTGGCGAACCTTTTTCCCATAAGTAGGTAATCCAAAAGACCCAGCCATTATCCCCTTTTAATACCCTGTAGTCAGTGACTTAGACGGCCGACGCTAGGCCGATGTTCACCTACATAAAGCATAAAACACACAGATAACATAAACACACACAAAACGAAGGAGAAGACGCCGAAGGAGGAGGAGGCGAAGGAAAATGTCTCAAGGAAGGTGCAAAGAATCAGGTGAAGACGGATAGAGCACGGGAGAGCAGGGGAGAGCAGGGTCCCCACCTGCGGTCATGCTCTCTCACATTCTCACACTCACAACCTCTCACCCGTTTAGTCTCTTGCACGCACACACAATATGTCGCCTTGTTATGACCCCTGACTGATGCCTCTTCCAGCTCCTCTTCCTCTCTTTGCCCCCACTCTGTTCTCCTTTTACTCCACCCCGTTTTTTCTTGAAATTTTCTTCCCCTTTTTGCTCCAGTTTCGATGCAGGTAGAGATAACAAAACGGTTTGGCTTGTTTATTGAGGCGCAGCGTAAGGTGAATAAGGGCAGGGGGAAGAAAGGGGAAGGGGGACAGTGGTTGCTGGAAGGAAAGGAAAGAAGCAGCACAAGCAGACGCACAAATCGCTGCGTTGGCCACCGTTGGCGCCCCCATCGACTGCGCCGCCGGCAGCGACGTCTGCTTGTCTCCGTTTCTGTTTTGTGTCTGTCCGATCAAGTGTTTTGGAACAGCAGAGGTCAAAATAGTAGTACCAGCTAATATATTATATCGCAAAAAAGTTACTCAGTAGAATCAATTATTTTTGCAGTTAAATTGATTTCGGTTCGAATTATAGTATGAATTAATTACTTGCCATAGTTGAATCATAGAAAGTATACACTTCATCACTTTGAATAAACGCTGATTAATTTAATTTAATTTCAAATATGCATTATTTATTTACTTAAGTAATAAACTCCCTCATTTTGATTGGCCCCCACTGTGCAGTTGATGATCTCCGCGCTGCCGCTCTCTATGCTCTTCTTCATGCTCTCTCCCCAACTTTCCGTGTTGTAATTATATAAATCATTTATTTATGAACTATTTACTTTCCAGTTAAGTCAGATAATAGTTATTCTCCGCGATTTCTCCAACCCTACTTCCCCGCTCTCCCCTCCATCCCCCCACACAACTTCACTTGAATGAAATGCAAATAATTTTTGTTGTTTTCCCTGGGCAAATCATATTTTCTAATTACAAACGTGCATAGGAGAGGGGTGAAGAGAGGGAAGAGAGCGGAGCGGGGCTAGAACTGGGGACGGCGACGATCAGCAACGGAGCTTATTAGCTTCAGTTGTTATTGTAACTGTATTGTGATGTAAGCGTCAACGTCGTATATATATATACATATATATGCATCTATATGCATCTGTATGTGCGTGTGTGAACTCTACAGTGGAAACTTGGAAATTGTAACCCAATTTCTACAGTGGAATAAAGTTTACAAGCTTCATTTGCGAGATTTCCACAAATTGGAAAATACATTTTGTTCTAAACAACTGCAGGTACTATAACCAGGTAACCACTGTACCGTATTAGCCAGCTTGGGTGTACATACGTATGTGGACACGCAGATATCTGGGTTGCCTTTGTTACACTTTTGCGCTTCGCGATTCAAATGGCCGACGTGCGAAACCGTAGTAAGTAAAACAATTTAATTACATTTTGCACTTGTTTATTGCTGTTGTTTCTGCTGCTGCTGCTGCTGCCATTCCCGCTAATAGCATTTGCATCGAACAAGAAGAAGCAGGGGCCGAAGGCGAAGTGGAAGATGCAGCGTAAAATAAAGGGTAAACAAATGCAAACAAGGTGCCCAAAGGAGGGGGCACAAAGGGGTTAATCATTCCATTCTCCGTCTGCGATATGTCACGTTCCGTTCCCGGGAGGCAGGAGGAGTCAGGTGGAGTCAGGTGGAGTGGATGGATCTCATGTGGAGTTGAGTGGAATCAACTGGGGTGGAGTGTGTGACAAGTCAAGAGACAATTCAACTAATGAGCGGGCTTAGCTGAAAGCAAAGGCAAAGCCATATAACCCGTAAATGCCGCCCAAGCAGTCGAGGAAGCAGTGAAAAAGCAGTGCAGCAAGTGCAGTAAATACACTGAATAAAATATGCAAAGAGAAATGTATGTTTAATTGACACTTTTCTAAATTAATTTCTATTGAAAACATTTTTTGGGTACATAAAATCTTTCCTAAATTCGTTAATTGGTATTTATTTTTAGAAGTTAATCTTTTAAAGCTGACTCTGATTTTTTTCGAGTGCAGGACTGACTCTAGCACTAACTGCTCTATTAAATTATACAATTTTAAAGGATGAAATAAGAATTGTAAAATCTTGTAATGTTAGAAATCCCCCAATGACATATTGATTTTCTTTGAGTGCAGCAGGCGGAGAATTAAGTAGAGGTAAGGCAGAGGCGCAAAACCCAGCCGAGAAGAACCTGCAATTATGGACAGCCTTCTTCTGGCAACATCGCATCGCGCAGCTCCAAAAGTCAAATAACATAAATTACAGCCAGACGACGGCGGGACGGAAGATCATATGGGGGCAAAACCAAACCAAAACCAAAACAAACCGAACCGAACCAATCCGATACTGAAACCGAATCGAGGAAGATAAACAAGGAGTCTGCCCGTGGGTCCGGGCTCTATAAATAGAGTTGCAATTGCAGCCACCGACAATTGAGGGTCCCTTTTCCCTTGTCCCTTTTCCATTTTCCCTGTTGTTCCCTGATTTCTGTGCTCTTCTCGGCCTTTATGGCAATTTATGATTAATAAAAGGAATTAATCGCACAAAATGCCAGCGAGTAGTAGCCATAATTGGTGGCACCGACCGACCGACCGTCCTGATCCAGGGTATACCATTGGATCACTGGCAAGGTCGGTATGTCCAAGGCCGACCATCAGGGGAGAAACGCTCGATTTGGTTTTACCAATTTTGGTGTCTCCGATTTTTTGAATATTCTCAATTGGAACATTTTCGAAAACTTCACTTTTGAACACCGATTTCACCCAATCCCCGACAACGGTCAACTGATTTGAAGTTGAGCTCAGCTTCAGTTCTTATAACAATTAAAACCGGCACTGACAGAAATTGGGAAAGCATTATCAATCAGGAAAAATATATATTATGAAAATTAAATTGGGAATAAGTAATACATTTTAACTTGCAAGCAAAGCTAAGAAAATGAAGAATAAACTATTGCAAGCATCCTGAAATATATTAATATTTCAATTGCTTGATATCCCTCAATTTTAATATTTCTTAATAACCCTCCAAATTTTCTCTCAGTGACTTGTTGAATCCCAATCGAAAAGCTCATATCTGCACCGCCCAATGCCTGGCACTAAACTGCGCCTGCCGCTGCATTGTATATAGAAATCGATTCCCATAAACAAAAAGTGCGAGAGCCCGAAACACCTGGATATAGTAAACTATTCATGAGATTCGTATTTCCATCCGTAGCTAAATCGGCGATATATCTGCCCTGTTTACACAGATTGAAATTTATTATTTGCGGGAGGGTTCGAATAGAAAATGGGGGAAAAGTAAAAAAAACCTAAAAAATAAAAGCCAAATCTCTGGGCATATTTCGCGCTGTTATGCGACTATTTACTGGGCATTAGTCTCATTCCAAAAGCTGGATCTGCCAAGTAGTTTACGATGCGCATTTATCTCATTTAATGCCCAGAACAATAAACAAAACGTTGCCAAAAAAAAAAAGAAGGCGATGCGAAAAAATGCTGCCCTTAACACTTCGTGTGCGATCGGTATATGTATATTTCGATCTGGCGATCTCGCTGCTCCAACCTTAAATAGAGAATGAAAATAAGGTTGGAGCAGAGCAGGGAAAACCAGG
>JAJJHY010004047.1:5054029-5067700 GCA_021224005.1 Drosophila setifemur
TGGAAGTGAAGGGCAAACATATAATAAATAAAATTTCGATGGCCGATCTCGATTGTTTTGCTAAAACACAAATGAGTTAAACGCTCCAAAGATGGGATCTGATTTTTAGTTTGGTTTTGGTTTTTCGGTTTTTGTCTGATCGTTGGATGGGTTGCGACGGATGCAGATGTAGATGGAGAGCCTGTCGCCTGGTTCGGATACGGATGCGGATTCGGGTTCTGGTTCTGATTCGGTTTCGGGTGAGATCATCGATCATCTTACCTGTGCATTACCCATTAGCGCATCCTCTGCGGAGTCGAGCTCTAAATTAACGGGTATCACCTCATCCAAGTTCACGTAGATCGGCTGATCCTCGCTGAGGCTCTGGCGCAGCTTTCTGGCCTCTTCGCTTCGAGTCTCCTGCTGCTGCTGCTGCTGTTCCTGTAGCTGTTCCTGTTTCTGCTGTTTCTTCAGGTGCGAATTAAGATTGATCGCCGACTTGGACTTGGCTCTCGCATAACGAGCCGAGCATCGCAAACTTTTCAGCACGCCATAGGATCGCGCATTAGCGAGCTTTTCTCCAGAGAGAGATAGAGAGTGATGGGGATATATAGAGAGAGATGGAGATATAGAGAAAGAGACAGAGAGAGAGAGAGAGAGAGAGAGGGGCAGGGGGTTGGTCAAGCGGAAAATAGTTAAGTTATGTTTAGTTTACTTGCTAAATAATTGTACAAATAACAGTTGCTGATTACAGTGCTGGTCAGCAGTTTATGGACAGCTCAGCTTACAATTGTGGTCAAACATAATGCTCCTTCTGGTAATTATCAACAAAATATATCAAATGGCAGCAAAATGAATAAAATAATATTTCTATAAACTATGCAAATAAATTTATATTCATTTGTAGAATGAATTTCGATTAGCTGTTAATAATTTAAAAATAGTATTTTAATATATAATCTCTCCTTTATGAAATTGTAAATAAATCTCTTCTGGAGTATAAATAATAAATAAAGCACACAAATTAAAAAATATCAAACTTAAAGTGTCTAGTCTTTTAAATTATATCATTTAATAAATATCCAATCTGGTAAAATAAAATCAATGTCATGCTTTCCATTTAAATATATATCACAAATAAACTGTATAGTTTAATATCCTCGAGTTGTCTACAATCGCCAAAAGACATTATCTTTTTGTATATATTTTTTACAGACCAATTAGAGCTCTTTAAAGAGATATTAACTTCGTTTTTGCAGAGCCATTCGTTTGACCGCACTTGTAAGTTGCAATTACACAAATATGTAGATGGTCGAAGCTCGGTGAAATGGTGGGGTTTGAGTTTGGGTTTGGGTTCGAGTTTGGGGGCTTGGGGGGATTGGAATAGGTTCGTTCGGTTTGGGCCTGTCCACTTTCTATTAACTACGTGACGGCATGCCCATAGACGACTAAAGAGTTCCCCAAAGTCCGAAAAACTATGGCTTCGCCAACTTCCGGCAGCGGGGGAAAAACGTATAAAAATACGCTGGAAAAACGAGCTGGCTTGAAAGCAGCAGCAGCAGCAGCAGCAGCAGGAGGATGATTCAAGGCATTAATGCATCTATATACAGGTGGGTATGTGCCTATATATAGACACATGACCGAAGCGACCGCAGCCAAGTCAATGTCTGTAGATAAAACCAATGAACTAAGTAGCAGGTAATGACAGCAAATAAATGATGCACTGCAGCAAAAGCAGTGTGGATCTTAAACATGGTATTAATAAACACCGATAAGATATAGTTTTTGTGGTATATGAAAGTGTTCTTTGTTAGGTATAGTCACACATTGGAAGAGGAAGCAATGTACCCCGGTATCATTCACTATATAACTTTGTTTTATCAACTTGTTAATATAGATAAATAAAATAGAATAAAAATCAAATTTAGTTTGCAGAGCGTGGCCTTCATTTAAAAATATTTATTGTGCATTTCGGTATTGTATATATTTTAATTTCCATATCCATAAAAATATTTTTAGCACATTTGCCGCACAGGGAAAACAATTGATACGAGTTTTGATTACATCAATTAAAGATATCAATAAAAATCAAAACAAACAAAATGCTCTTTAAATATACATTTACAGAAATGTCAATATTGTTGCACTCACAAAATTATTTTATTGGTTATTTCTTGGTTTTTTGTAACCAAAAATAATATATAATTTTAAGTGCTTCTAAACTTAGGAAGATAGTATTTTTTTTTGTTTAATACTACTACATTTTTGCCAGTGTACTGCGCACTTGCGGCTGGCATTGCAAGTGTTCAATCGCACAAACAAATCACCGACAATTGCTACACCAATATCGCGCATACGCCCCGTGTCCGCACAGACAACACTACAGATGAGTATTGCGAGCCTCAAGTGGGCCAGCAGCCAGCTAGCAGATAAAACTGAAAGAAAAAAAACAATACTCAAAACTGAAACTGAAAAACTCGATTCTCGCCACTGCGATGGCCGAAAGAAAGTTCACATGTTCGCGTAGAACAAGTCCAACCAGTCAAGAGTAACTCAGCAGTGAAAGATACACTGGGAAAATTACATTATAGCAAGTATTTCTCGGTCTAAGTCGGAAGTGCATTAAAGAACTATTTTTTCCAATATTAAAAGGTTTTAATTTCATCCCAAAATAATCAGTTGAAATAATAATTATGCATTTCAAATGTGTTCAAATAATTTCAAGTTCATTTTAAAAATCTATTATTACCATTAAAAATAAATAAATTTTTCCATTTTTGTTTATTTTTATAAACTATAGCTTATTTTATTCCAGGCAAATTAGCCATTGCTAAAACACAACCAAAAATGTGGTATAATACAGAAAACAACAAAATTTTAAATTCAATTATAATAATAAATAATTAAAAGAAAAATATAAAAAGCATATTAATTTATCATAACGATATCAAGGTCATTACCTTTCAGCTCAAATGAAAACCAAACAAATTAATGTTAATTTAACATAAGAAAAAAACTAAATTACATCACTACTCCTACCCTTTTCTTGCGGTGTAAACAATCGACAATCCAGTAATTAACTGCAGTGAACTCCCCGAGGGAAGAGACTCTCGGAATACAATGCTTAAACTGAAATCACGGCTAGAGCTCCAACCTAAACTGGCTCAATGCGGAACCGAGCTCAAGGAGGTTGCCACACAAGATGCCCCCCCTAACAAGTTGGATGAGTCTTGCCCCATCGATCTTGCAACATACCTAGGGACTAGGGAAAACTTCTGAACTGGGAACTGGCCAAGGTCTGGCTATAGCTTAAATAAAAACAATAAAAACAAAGATAACTACAAAGAATAGTTGAAATATGAAATAAACAACAACAAAAAAAGGAGAGTTCTTGTTAATGGAACTGGAAAGGAATGGAGAACAGAGTGACAATTTAATTGGGGGAACTGGAACTGGAAGTGCAAAATAGGTTTTTATTTGGTTGGGTGGAATTTAAATGAGGTTGGTTATTAAGTAAACAAATTTATCACAAGAATGGAAATGTGATTGCTAGGGGAAAAAATAATTTACTTTCTTTAAACTGGTAATAAAATATTATGGCAATAAATTGGGACTATAAGAAATGTTGGTGTAGTTGTGAAATAAAGAAAAACAATTTATTTAATTCCTGAATTTAGAGAGATGAATTTTTCGATATATTTGAGCTGCTTTTGAAAATATTTACTAGTAAATTTAAAGCATTTTTATTGTACAGCAAATAAATACTGCGCAAAAATACTTATTACTAAATTTGAATAACATCTTTGTTATATACTTTTTAAATTTATGCGAATTACGAATTGTTGTTCAGGGAAGTATGCAAACACTCAGCGAACTGAACGAGCTGCCCTCGTAATTTCACGTATCCGTAATTAGCTCAATTCGCATTTCGTTACACGCTCCGCAGCCCATTCACAATGCAACACATCAATGGCATCGGAATTGGCATCGGAATTGGCTTTGGCTTTGGCATCAAGAAGGCATCAAGGCTGCAGCAGGAAATGTCGGAATGGAGGCGATTTTAAAGCCACCCACCGCCCCAACTGCCAATTTCAAATTGGCAACTGTTCCGCCCCGTCGTGCCCCACTATATATACTACTACTATATAGTATACTCCACTCGACAATCGATGGAATTATCATTAATCGGCAGCCATTCAGCGATCTGAGCCGAGGCTGGAGTTCAGCGAACTGTTGGATATCAGTGGCACAAGGAGAACGACCCACTTGGTGGCCGGACAATTCCATCGGATAATTGCTAATAATTAAGTATACGCACCGTATTACAAAGGAAGTGGCTCGAACCAAACTTTATCTGGTTTATGGCGCTGATTAATGTCGAAAAATCTCAATAAAAGTCTTTTCAAAGGCATTCAACTCGATTTCGTAGATTGTTGGCCCAATTGTAAAGCGAATTATCATTTATGGTATGTTTTTTTTTTATTTGTTGTCAATCAATCAATATTCAACTTTTGAATCATCCCACACACACATTTTGCAGCATAGAAAAAATCCCACGCTCGTTCCTTAGTTTAATAGTTCTTTAATTAATTCAATTGAATTGAATTATCTGTGTGTTATTTAATTTATTTTCTAGCCTTGTTGCATATCATGCAATTATCATTGTACAAGTATTTTAAAACTCATTTTATTTCAATGTTATAGATTGGGAATTTCAAATCTTGGGATGATTAACAAAATCTAAGCAAGGGTATTTTAATTGTTTTAATGTAATTGTGTTGTTTTTGTAAATTAAACAAATAATTGAGTTTACTTGAATTATGTTTTGTAAATATATTAGGTATTTTAATGCATTGATTTGATAAATATTTAAGATGTAGGGAAGTTTATTTTCTTCCAATGCTTTATATAGTATTTATTTTGGCTCAAATTTAAATACTATTTAGTTATTTTAAGTCGGAATGTCTGTTTACCATATATTGTTTTTAAAAGGCAGCTAAATTTTCATATTAATTTTTTAAAAATTAATTTATTTTGATTTTTGAATTAATTCATTGTTTTTCTTAACAAGAATTCCATTTGATTTCTTGCAAAATAATATCCCAATCCCAATATTGCCTGTGTTTTATTTCTGCATTTATTTGTTTTGACTGACTAATTTGGTTGTCGGCCATATCTTATCGCGATTCTTTTTGTGAAATTGCCTTATCGCAATGCATTTCGCCACTTTCGCTCCGCGAATCGCAAAATCGCGAAATCGGAGCGTGAAAAATCCAGAGAAGCGAGAATTATTTCCAACCGAAGGCGTCGATGTAGGTCAGTGTCGCTTGTTTTTTTCAAATGTTAAGTTAAGTTACGATCGTGAGGTGACTAAGGGGCAGGGCCACGCCCCCTTCGGTGACTGTTAGCCGATGACAAATATAATGTTTATCTGCAATTTACTGCGATTCTTCTTCATTGACTTTTGTGTGTTTTCCATTCACGCAAATTGTTTATCTATCTATCTATCTCGCCGACAACAATTAGAGGCATTCAACAATATCGAACAACGAGAATTCCGCACTCAGAAAAATGCGGATGAGTGTGTTTGAATAATAATGAGTGTGCCAGATCGAATATGAATATATATGAGTAATGGTAAATGCCAGTACACTTTTTGTGTGGACTAACTCCCACTGTTAAAAGTGAAGCGAAAGGTGAAAAGTACCAGGGAAAAGGCAGGCCTAGAATTTGAATTCGAATTTTCAAATACCCATTAATTTAGGGAATACTAGTAATACAAAGAAAATAGTATTATTTAGTTTAGTTTTATTATATTTCCACCTACAAAAACTCAGTATTCAACTGACATTAATCAAAAAGTTGACAGACAAACGCAGAGTAACTCCGTAGTTTGCATAAAATCGGTCAAAGTTTTTCCCATTCGAAACGAGTTTTACTCTTTTGACAGCTATTTGATATAGTGAGTTCGAACAATTTGTACATTGCCAGCAGCAGCAGCAGAAAGATAATGATGTACGAGTGCGAATGTCTGGATTTTAGAGCCCCATAAATTTGAAGCGAATAAAGTGGTAACTACCAATTCGGAGCTAATAATTTTGCAGTTTCAACTAATCATATAAGTTAACAGCCACTAAAACTAAAATTATAGTGAACAAATTATAAGAAAACTAGATTTTAATTTACGAGGGTATTTAGCTTGTTATATTTTGCATTCATTTAACTATTAACTAGTTGGAAAATAAATTATTGGGAAAAAGAAAAAAATACTCAATTAAATTGATATGCATTTTAATTGCTGTATATTTTTCTAAATTATTGTGAAGGTATATATTTCAAGTTCAAGTTAACCTACAAATTCCAGGGTATCAAGAAATTAAAACCGATTCGAGATTCCGAGCGGAGAAAGGGAAATAAATAAGTCCATTGAAGCATTTGAATACTTTCCAACTGGCAACTGAAATGAGAACGTTTCTGTTATTTCTTCGACTCATTGTTGGCTGTATCTTGGAGATACACTTGTCGTTTGGCTTAGATATTGATGTCGTGCCTTGTTTTCTATCTGCCGATTTAACGAGGCCAGAGCCGAAGTCTCAGCACGTTTTTGTTACCAATTTGATGTGTGTTTTTTGTTTTCGTATTTTTGGTTTTTCGGTTTTGTGAGTTTTCTTTGGCTTCTTTTGGAATCGGTCACAGTCTGAGCTGAAAATCAATTACCGTTAATGCTGTTCCATATATATATCGGTCTTGCACACATGTACCATATATATATACATATATAGCATTGAACGTGACTTGGCTGGAACCAAATGCAATGCTTTCGGCCCCAATGATCTTCACAAAAATCAAGTCCAAACTGAAGGTCAGCGCCTTTTGTTTTTGTTTTGTTTTTTTGTTTGGTTTTTTATTGTTATTTTTGTTGTTCACTTGTTTAAAAAGGAAAAAAAGCCGTTGGAAAATATAATTAAAAATGCAAAGCACCGCGAAAAAAACAAAAGATAGGTGGAGAGAGAAAAATGATTATTATTTTTAGCCCAGCTTGTGTGCTCATTTTTTATTTTTATTTTATCATAATCTTTACCATCTACTTTTCTGGCCATATTTCTTCACTTTTTCTCCGGCTCGTCTTTTTTTTTTTGTTGTTGTTTGTTGTTGTTGATTAAATCTGTCATATCACCAACTAGCTGCGAAAAACTAAACTAAAACAGCAAAAAGAGTGGCAATAATAACAAGTCGGGGTAATAGCTAATGCCACAACGATCCATTTTAGCGACTTTCACTGTTTAATTGTCGCAAATTTCATTATTACCATTTTGTGTTTTTTTTTTTTTCGTTAGCCATTTGTGTGTTTGGTCAGCAGTAGCAACAACAATTACACACATCAACGAGTGCAGCAATAACAAATGTATCTTTTCATGTGCAAGATACTTGGAAATGTGTACAAGTTGGCAAAAGTATGTATATATGTTTACCGTAATTATATAAGCCTCGAAGGGAGCTGTCGGTTTTTTTTTTCGGTTCGCATTTTTATGGTAGCAGAGTAAAAAAACATTAAAAGAAATCTTGGTTGAAAGTGTATTTTTTTTTTTTTTGGTTGGCTTTCGCTGCGATCGCTTAATTCTAGCTAATTAGATGGCACATAAATAATATATATTTGTAAAAACTAGTTTCAGTTTTTGTGGTTTTATAATTAGGTAGGTAAGCTAAAAAAAGGCTCAACGATTATTTCTCAACTTAAATACTATTTAAATGATTTATTTTAAAGCTTAAGTGCATGAATTCCCTTCTTGATGTTTGATATATTTTTCAACTACCTTTTTTTTTAAGGGGAATTTAATATTTTACATTTTCAATGATATTTAATATATTTTTCTACTACCTTTTTTTTAAGGTGAATTTTATATTTTCATTGAAAACTTGGATATGAAAGTCCTCATTATGGCCAACAAAAAAATTGCTTCCCCCTTAGGGAAAGTATATTTGCCAGTGATTTGTGCAACTACTGGCTAAAAATTGATCATTGCATTTGCAATCCGTTTGGGCATTAGCCAGAAATTGTATTTACTGCACACTTATTCATAATTTGGTAACCAGTTTCAATCCCACGAAAATCAACGAGGGAAGCAAATTATCAATTGAAATCTAATCTGAACGGAGGAGGAGGAGGAGCAGGAGNTAGCCCAGCTTGTGTGCTCATTTTTTATTTTTATTTTATCATAATCTTTACCATCTACTTTTCTGGCCATATTTCTTCACTTTTTCTCCGGCTCGTCTTTTTTTTGTTGATTAAATCTGTCATATCACCAACTAGCTGCGAAAAACTAAACTAACAACAACAAAAAAGACTGGCAATAATAACAAGTCGGGGTAATAGCTAATGCCACAACGATCCATTTTAGCGACTTTCACTGTTTAATTGTCGCAAATTTCATTATTACCATTTTGTTTATTTTTTTTTTTTCGTTAGCCATTTGTGTGTTTGGTCAGCAGTAGCAACAACAATTACACACAACAACGAGTGCAGCAATAACAAATGTATCTTTTGATGTGCAAGATACTTGGAAATGTGTACAAGTTGGCAAAAGTATGTATATATGTTTACCGTAATTATATAAGCCTCGAAGGGAGCTGTCGGTTTTTTTTTTGGTTCGCATTTTTATGGTAGCAGAGTAAAAAAACATTAAAAGAAATCTTGGTTGAAAGTGTATTTTTTTTTGTTGGTTGGCTTTCGCTGCGATCGCTTAATTCTAGCTAATTAGATGGCACATAAATAATATATATTTGTAAAAACTAGTTGCAGTTTTTGTGGTTTTATAATTAGGTAGGTAAGCTAAAAAAAAAGGCTCAACGATTATTTCTCAACTTAAATACTATTTAAATGATTTATTTTAAAGCTTAAGTGCATGAATTCCCTTCTTGATGTTTGATTTATTTTCGAACTGCCATTTTTTAAGGTGAATTTTATATTTTCCATTTTCAATGATATTTTTTTTTAAGGTAAATTTTGTATTTTCCATTTTCATTGAAAACTTGGATATGAAAGTCCTCATTATGGCCAACAAAAAAATTGCTTCCCCCTTTAGGGAAAGTATATTTGCCAGCGATTTGTGCAACTACTGGCTAAAAATTGATCATTGCATTTGCAATCCGTTTGCGTATTAGCCAGAAATTGTATTTACTGCACACTTATTCATAATTTGGTAACCAGTTTCAATCCCACGAAAATCAACGAGGGAAGCAAATTATCAATTGAAATCTAATCTGAACGGAGGAGGAGGAGGAGGAGGGGGAGGAGGAGGGTTATCCTATACCAGCAAACAGAAAAAATGGAAATAAAAAACCCAAACAAAGAGCCGATTGTTCCACGGGCCCAAATTGGGCTGGCATTAAATTGCATATGATCACGGACTCCTCCAGAAACTTTTCCTCCTTCGACAATTTTCGATTTTCCTTCCGCGAACCTCATTTGAATGAGAGTGTGTAGCCTGGCCCGCTTTTCTTTTTTTTCGTTTCTTTTTTTTGTTTTCTTCTTCTCCAGAGCTGCTGCTGGCGTCTTTCTTTCTTTCTTTTTTTTTGCGAAACGAGTCTTCGGGGTAATTAAAAGTTCATTGTCGTCGGCGGCCTCCAACTTGTTGTGGAAATTATTTTGCAATGTCTGCCCAAAAAAAGAGGCAGAAAAAAAAACAGCAGACGCAGCTTCCACATAAAGCTGCGGAGGCACAACTTCCCCATCTTTTTTCTTATTTTGGCGAGAGATTTTCCCACATGGAAAACGATGACAAAATGTGCAGGAGGCACATCACAGCTCCAAGCTCCAAAGCCATCGTCATCGCCATTGAGTGAAAGTTGCTGATGACCAATGTGGATGTGGCTCTTGCTGCTTTTGTGGGGGCCATGGCCAATGCCTTCACGACAATTTGCCGTAATTGAACTTGAGCCAAGACCAGGAAGCAGTTGCCATCCCAGACTCCAAGCTCCAGACTCAAGACTCCAGACGGCAGCTGCACCTGCGCATCTCCAATCCCCAATCTCAGCCAGAAGAAGATAATCGTTGAAGCGACGTCAGTCACGACATTTGCGCAATCGGTTTGGGCCAGGCCAACTGGTTTTTTATGTTATTTTATTTTTGTATCTTTTTTTGATTTTTGGGTGCCAGACAGGGGAGCGCCCGAAGAGTGGGTGTCGAAAATCTTATCACAAATGCCAAAAAAGAGCGGCGCATTTTAATGGATCATAATGCGATGGAAGATAACGCATTCAATATCGCACACTAAATATTTATTCCTAAATAAAGGTATTTTTAAAATATCGAATAATTTAAGGTTATTCTCTTTAAAAATAACTTTTATAATGCGAATAAAGTGCAGATAACGTATTTTTTATTATACATAAAATATTTATTCTTGGATAAAGATATTTTTTAAATATCAAATAATATTTGGTTATTTTTTACCAATACCAGTCGCTTTATAAATTAATAAATTAAAACAAATGTCAGTGGCATATTATAAAATGCCAAAGTTTAGGTTCTACCAAAAATATTTTAGAAATCAATTAGGTTCTTTCTTGATTCTAAAAAGCCTTAGCAAACATTATAAATATTTTTCACATTATCTTTTTTAAATGTTCTCTTAAAATCATTTTAGAAATGATTATTAAACTCTTTTAAAATCCCAAAACACGCGTAGTTTATGTTAGTAAATGATAAATAAAAACTGTATAGCGGCTTTCTTAAAATGCTTTATTTCCCAATAAAATATATATTTACATATATGTTGTTGAGATGCATTTTCCTTACAATGTAGCCCAGCAATTTCTATTTGTCTCTTACGTTTTTTTTTGTGATGTGAAAAGAAAGCGTTGACGACCTTCAACAACAAAACTTGAAGAAAAAAACTTGAAAAAAAAATACTTAGGTGTAGGAAAAATTGTGTGATCTAGATCTGGATCACCGAGTGTATGAAGAAATTTACTTGGGAAATTTCTAGTAAAATGTAGGTGTGTTTTCCACAGCTACAGATAAAATGCCTGAGGGCTTACAAATTCTGGGTTAGATATGCCACAATTTCAAGGGTCAAATTTTAGTGAAATCGAAGGCATAATTATCCCAAGCGATAATCGATGAATAGTTAATAAGTAATAATGTGAATTTAAATTCCAAAAAAATATTTGGCAAGCATTTTGGCCACTTTTCAACCCAATAAACATTTGAAAATGTGTTAATAAAATTTACCCAATTATTTCATTCCACATTCTTGCCACAGATGGAGATGTCTTTAAGATAAATCGCTCGGGTTAAACAGGTTACAGAGCAGGGCCAATAAGGCCGGTTCCATAAATTTCGCCGGAACGTTGTCAACTAACTGCTATTTCTGCGATTGACCCGCTCGGAGACGTCTTTGCATCTCGAAATTTATTCAAAAACTGTTCGACTTTCGTTCGCCAGACGCGAGACGCACTCCCATTAATAAATGAAACATAGATTAGCGAAATTCAGAAATTTGATTAGGTTATTTTTTTTTCGGTGACCTCGACCCCGTTGCGTCGATGATAATGCAAAAGTTTTCGCAATGCATGGCGATTCCAAAACTGACAAAATTCTCAGCCCTAAGTCAATTGATAGCCGACACATTTGCAGGCACTGAAAATAATTCTTGTTCATCAAGGAATTAAATTACCAACAAAAAAAACATGTTGGTAAACGTAAGAAAATATTTACTTAAATAAATTGAAATAAAATAATATCAAAGAAAATATGGTATTTCAATAATTATTGTGTATACATTGTGCTGTTTATGTTTGTCGAAGATTATAGTTTGTAAATATTTTTTAAAATGCAATATTTAAATGGTATACCTACTGAATAATAATAAAAAGGTTCAAAAATTATTTATTTAATATTAATATTATATTATGTGCTTAAACTTTTCAGTGCTCAATTAATTGTCTTGACTTTACAAAATTATAAATCTAATTTCAGAGTGCAAGAAATAAATATACATAATGTTTTTGCCTAAATTAGTTTATCTGTGATTTGTTCCAACCATAACAAGAAAGGAAGGCTAGCTTCCGTACCCGAAGCTTAGAATACCCTTGCAGGCTAGTTGCTTTCAAACCGTTCAATCGTTTGTATGGCAGCTATAGGATATAGTTATCCGATTTTTGGGTTTTTAAATTTCTAAAAAGGCTTTACTGTCTATGAAAACTGTTTTTCTCAAGAATGAATTAATTGTCTTGAAAAACACCAGAGTTATGTTCAATGACCCATTTTCTCCCATCGTTCCTATGGCAGCTATAGGATATAGTAGTCCGATTTTGATGAAACTTCCAGGATATGTTAAAATTGCTATTAAATAAAGTTTTCCAAGAAATAAATAAATTATCTTTAAAAATGGCGAAATTTTGGAACTTTTTCCCAATCGTTCCTATGGCAGCTATGTGATATAGTGTTCCGATTCCGGCCGTTCCGACTTATATACTACCTGCAACAGATTGAAGGGTCGGTGCAAAGTTTCAGTCCGATAGCTTTAAAACTGAGGGACTAGTTTACATAGCAACCGACAGACGGACAGACAGACAGACAGACAGACGGACAGACGGACAGACGGACATGGCTAGATCGACTCGGTTGGTGATGCTGATCAAGAATATATATACTTTATAGGGTCGGAAATGCCTCCTTCACTGCGTTACAAACTTCTGATCAAAATTATAATACCCTCTGCAAGGGTATAAAAATAAGAAGAATACATAACATTCTTAGATGCTTTCTTTCAAAAATGTGCCCATACCTTTCTTCTCTTATTATGAGATTTCTTTTAAGAACTTTCAAATGAAATCAACCCCATACAAAATAGCCAACTTTAGTTCCCAGTGTATTTACAATCGATGGATCGCACTTGGTGAGCTGCGAAGTTTTGAAAACAGCAAAAAAAATCGGGTCATTTCGAGAGAGAGAGATGCAAGGGGCCAATTGGCCAATCGGGTTACAGATGGCCCCACAGGTTAATTAACGATTTGGACCAATTAAGTTGGCAGCAATCAAAGGGGGGGAGGGGGGGGGGNATTTGAAATGCCAGCAGCAGCAGTTTGCTTGCTTGCTTGCAGGTTAGCGAGTGCGTGTATCTAGCAGATACTCAGATACTCAGATACTAGCAGTGCAGTGGTTAGTTGGTAATTAGTGGCAAGCGTTTTCCTTTGAGACCGCACCGAACCGAACTCGATCGCAACTCACCCATGAATTATCGCGGAATTGTGACATATTTCGCAGCACAAAATAACAACGACACGAAAATGATGCAGCTGATGATGCTTTTTGGATTTCTGCGTGCCGAAATATATATTTGGATGTGGGTTTGGTTTTGGGTTTGTAATTTTGATTGTGGTTGTGGCTAAAATGCAGACATTTACTGGTATTGGCCGCAGACTTTTCGCGGCACTGTTTACTTTCAGTTTCGGTTTGCTTCGTTGTTGGTTTTTTACTTTTCGCGAATTTCACAGTTTTTTGCTTAATTTATCTAACCAATTTGTTAGCTAAGCTGGACTAAACACCAACACATAGGCACATTACACACACTCGCACACTCACTCACACACACGGACACATGCAGCGACGCAGCTAAGCGTAACGCATGAAGAGTGTTTCAGATACTTGGTATCTTTGTTGGATGTTTCTGTTTCAGTTTCTGTTTC
>JAJJHY010004047.1:5094317-5106329 GCA_021224005.1 Drosophila setifemur
GGGGCACTACCCCCGCCCGCCACGGCACCCACGGCAGATACGGATCCGAAACTATCGCAACGCTGCAATCGACGCCGGGGCGCTGGCGGCAGTGGCAGTGGCAGAGAGGATGTGTTGCTGCTGCAACTGGAATCACTGGTGTCGCCGCTGCTGCTGCTGCTGCTGCTGCTCCTGTTGCTCCTCCGGCTTATGTGCCTGGCTGTCCCGTTCTGCTCATCGGACTCATCCTCCGTTTGGAACTCCTCGCGCACTGCGTGCAGCAATCGCTCCATGCCGAAAACCGATGCCAGCCTGTTGCTGTTGCTGCTGCTGCTGACACAGTCAGTGTTGCAAGTAGAGCTGTTGTCGTTGCTGTTGCTGCAGCTGCTGCAGTTGCAGTTGATATTGTTGCAAATGGCTGTATGGCAAATATTGTTGCAGTTGCCGGCGTGGGAGTTGCTATTGCTGATGTTACTGTTGCCGTTGAAAGAGTTGCTATCGTTGCCACTGCTAATATTGCTGCGGTTGCAACCGCAGATGCAATTCGCAGTGTGGCTATTGCTAATATTGTTGCAGCTTCCGGCGGCGGGGTTGCCAATGTTGCTGCTGGCACAGTTGCTGTTATTAAAGTTGCTGTTGCTGCCGGGATTGCTGTTGTAGATGTTGCTGCTGTTGTAGCTGTTGCTGTTGTAGCTGTTGCAGTTGTTGCTGTTGTTGCTGTTGCTCTTGCTGTTGTAGCTGTTGCTATTGCTGCTGCTGTTGTAGCTGTTGCTATTGCCGTTGCCCTCACAGTTCAAATAAGATATAAACATGGTAAATCTCAGTCTTTGTTTTGCCCCTTCTCTGTATTTGTATCTGTATCTGTAGGTTTTCGTGTTTTACATCTCACTTCACTTGATTAAACATTCGCCTCGGACTGGATTTTTGTTTATTTTTTTGTTGTTTTTAAATGTTGTCTTTTCGGGTTTTTATTTGCATTCAGCAATGTCTGCAATCCTGAATCCAAATCCGATTCCGATTCCTATTCCGATTTTGGCGACTCTGATTCGGTTGCCGATTCCGATTGCGATTTTGATTCTGATTTGCTTTCCGTTTCGATTTCGGCTACTGTCCGTTTTTGTGTCTGCGGTTGTCATTATGGCGCAAAAAGATTGCCGGAGATTCTGTTTTGGTTTTTGGCTTGTTAATATACAATTTGTATACCCCCCCATACTGCACCCTCCACTCCCCACCAACCGACGCCCATGTTAATTCTGGGTATTTTCGAATTCATGCATCAGATACTCTTTCCAAAAGGAGATTTAAATACTAACAAAATGATCAGTTTTATTGAATTTGAAAAAAAAATAAGTGAAATATTATTAATTAATTAAATTAGGGTATATCTTACTAAAACAACAATATTCAATATACTTCTTATTCAGTTTAATATATAATTATCTTTATTGAAAACGATCCTTTAAAAAGAAACCCATTTTATTATATAAAACCAATTTAAATTGTTTCATATAAACCCCAATTTGAAGGGTAAGAAAAATTCGATATATCCTAAAAGAGAGAATGAAACCTTTAGCCGGGTATTATTTGGATATCAAGCCACTCCCCCCTCCACCGCACTCCCTACCCCGCCACGCCCCCATGTCTATCTATCTTGCTCCATCGCATTGTCCGTGCGTGAGCTTAATACATTTGTATACATTTTGTTTATATGCATTGTAATTAAATTCTTATCAGATGGAAATACATACAGAAAAATGTGACTCTGTTTTTTGTGCTGTACACTTTTTGTGTTTTCTTTTTTTCCAGATACCCTAGATTTGGGTATTATAAGTTACCAGTTTTTAATATTGAATCAAAAATATATTTGTTCTTTTTTTAAGCTAGCAAGTCAGCTAACAACCATAGCTATTTATTTAACACCTAGAAAGCAGTCTAAAATTTCTTCTCCCAGGGTATCCTTAAATTCGATCACCGAAACTTTAGGTAGCCTTTTTGTTTTCCATCTGACTACGTGCCCTAATGTAAAGCCACCTTTTTTTCCTAACCAAAAAGGGGTGAATGAAAATGTTGGGGACTTTTATTGGCCCTGGCAAATTGCTGGTTGGCTCTTTGAAACGCTTGGCAGATTTTCCATGTCAATTGTCAACATTTATGGCAATTTTTTACCTTTCACCTAGTATGCTTTGCTTTTTTTCCACCCCCTCCCCTCCCGCGCGTTTTTAAACGCATTTTATGCGCGTTTTCTGATCTGTTTTTGACGCGTTGCTCAAATTTTTGGCATCCACGCTTGATTTAAGGTTAAATGTAGCGTGCCAGTGTGTGAGTGTGTGTGTGTGTGTTGCCTATGACCTCTATTCACTCACACCTAAACACACACACACTTACACTGTAAATAAATAGGCATAAAACTCAGATGGGGAAATTCATTTAAATGAAAGTAAAACCAGATATAAGGCAACCAAATTCCTAGCAGGGATTACTGATATTTTTCTTCGAGTGTATACACCAATACCTAGTGCAATTTCAATGGAATTCTGCAAGTTTTGCACGGCGTGTGCGTGTAAGTTATTAAACGCCTGCAATTATGCCAGGAATGCCAGGAAGAAAGCGGAAGATACTCGTAAGTAAACGGAGAGAGAGAGAGAGAGAGACAACGGGTGAGAAGAATGCCGGAGAATGCGAGATGTCCCCCATTCTCCAAGTCTCAAAATTGAATTGCAAATCAATTTGCCGACTGCAGTCTTAATATATATATCACAATGGACGCCTTTCCTGGCGGGGAAGGCAAAAGGGGGGCAAAATGGACTTCAAATGGAAATCAATGTTCAAATGGCTTTGTGCTAATAGTTTGTCAAATAACTTGGCAAAATCGTTGGGAATTCCATTTCCCAGCCTTCTCAAGGGAACTTTAAAGGATTGCGGCAAACGAATGCGTTTGCATTCCGTTCATATTTGATCTAGAACATAGAATTTCCAAAATATTAATGCTTAAAATTTATGAGTATTGAGAGCTCAACAGTTAAAATGATATTAATATAGGGATAATATTCGATTTATGATTTATTCGGACTACCATTATTTATTTGAATTGCTTGATGTTTTTGCTTTAGTATTTTGATTTTCAAATAATTGTACATAAAAACTTTATTTAAAACCCAAAATAGTTGCATGTTGATTTACCTCAATCAAACTTCTTTCATATGAAAAACTTTATAAATAACTAGAATAATTAGAAATTTAATGGAAGTTTTAAGTTTTGGGTTTGGTTAAATATCTAATTTGGCATAATTAAAGAATTCCTTTCATTGAAAAGACAGCAAATATTTCCATTGAATCTCCTATTCCTATTTCGAAACTATGCAAACTTTCGCGACAAATTAAATCAGCACACAAACAAAAAACCAGCAAAATAAAAGAAGGAATCATTCCTAATTATTTTAGCTTGATACCAAATATGAATGGCCACAGAAATAACGAGCATTCAAAAAATAAAAAAAAAAAACAAAACAAAACGATTCGTAACAGAACTTGAAACGCAATTTCAATTCAAATGTGATTAATTTTGATGTCGACTTGCTTTGAAGAGGTTCTGGACTTTGCCGCCCAGGATGAGTGGATGTTGTTGGGTGGAAAAAAGATGGAATGGAAGTGGAAATACCAGGGAGACTGGGGACTGGGGGACCAGGGACCAGGGAAAACGCTGGTCTTGGCTAATGAAAGGAAAACTGTCGTCAATGGATTGGACCTCCAAGAGGGAGAGGGGGGACGGAGGAGGGAAACTTGGCATCGCCAGCACCTCGCTTTCTGTGGCCTCATTGACAAAACCAATAAAAGCCTTGAAATATTTGTACGTATTTCAATAATGACACTTTGCGTTTGCATTTGCCATTAAACAAATATAAATAGGATATAAAAATAATTAGTGGGTCAGAAATCAAATAAATGAATTGCCATGAAGTAAAGAGGAAATGCAGTTTAATTAAGGGGTATATTAAATAGATATATATTAATATCCCTTTGATAATATACAAATATAGTAAAATGAAATGACTTCGATATTTAATAATAATTATTTACTTTCGAAATACTGAAAATGAACTCCTAACAAAAATGGTTAGTTCTTTGGTATTATTAATATTTTAAAATAAAATAAACTAAGTTGTTGCATATTTATTCCATTTCTCTGTGTCATAAGAAGATACTTTAACCCTTGAAGTGGATTTTGAGTCGTCGAAAAGTTTTTGGAGCTGCGAATGAAGAGCCATTAATAACCGCCCACTACTATGCGCTCCTATATAGGAGAGATCCAACTTGATGGTGTTTGTATTTATATTTGAATTTCTATTTACATAGAGGAATATATATATATATATATACATCATCCGTTCATTTGCACATTTAAGCCAATGAAAAATCCATTTGAGCTGGCCGAAATGAAAAATTATCCGCACGTCCTGGCCATCGTTTTCGTCCTGGTTCTGGTTCTTGTCCTCGCCCTCGACCCCCTCGTTTGTGATTGCGATTAATGCCGGGGCATTGGAATTGAAAACGTGGCAACAACTTTCGAGCATCGGGGTTTCCCAGTCCCCTCTCCCCCCCTCATCCTGGCCCCGAAAGAAAACCCCTCCTACCTCCTCCCTGCTCCCTCCTCCCGCTGGTTGCTCACAGATGAGATGAGCCTCTGGAAGTGGCAGTGGCCACTCGAGCTACGAAATGGCAACAACTCGAGAAAAGGATTTTAAGCTAATGAATATTAACAATGGCAACTGGCAGGCAGAAGCCGAGGGGATCGACTTTAAGTTCCACACCGAGAAAATCGGGAACTCGGCCTTGGAATCTGTAATGCAAGTGGAGGCCAAAAAGATGCGGAATATTTTAAGAATATTTCCGGAATAGACTAGCTATAGGAATACTTAAAATTAATTAATTCTGTAGATTCCCAACATTTCTGTTGAACTTTACAAGCATCTGTTACTATTTTTGTTTAAGACCAAAGGTTAATTCAAATAAGTCAAATATAATTGATGAAAGTTTTCCTCAGTTTAATTTTAGTAACAGATGCACAAGGAGGAGGACTAAGTGATACCAGGTTGCAAATGAAATTAATACTCTTAATTGGCATTAGGCAAAGGTGTTTTCCTCGGGATGGGCCATTTGATAACGAGACCAAGTCATCAATTCAATAACGAAACGAAATCCCCTTGGCAACCCCGGGGACTGTGGCAAATCTCTGATGCAAACTTTTCAGACGAACCCCCCTTGTTCCCCCAATCCCCAATCCCCGAATCCGCCGGATTCGCAATTTCTGCTCCCCCAGGCATTTTAATTTCCAGAGTGGGCCGAAAAGTTTCTCAACAATTAGTAAAATTTAAGGGAAATCCCAGTTTTCCCAACCATGAGAAACGGGCAAGAAAAGTAAAGAAAAAGTTTCTAAAAATTTAAAGAGGGAAAAGTGATGCAAATCTAAAGATTCTCGTTTAAGAAGTATCTAATAAAATCGGTCAGAATAAAATTGTATAAGAAAAAGCTAAATTCTATAAGAAAGCTAAAAAATAATGGTAATCGCAACATCTTTGCATTATTTCATTAATTCTTTTCAAAGCAAACTATTTGAAATTATATTTTCCAGAACCTTAATACAAAATCAAAGAAACTACTCAAATATAATGTAAAATTAAGATCACCAATCTGAATAAAAAAAACTACTGAAAAATAAGGAAAACCTTGGCGGCGTTTTCTGGACTATTTCAACATCTCTATCAGCGTTTCTGGGTATCTAAGCCATCTTTTGCTTTATCAGGGAAAAACAAAAAAACAAGAGCGCCTTTAAAGTGCGTTGCCACCTCATCGGTTGCGTAAATAAAAGATATAATGCTCGGCCAGAAAGTGCCTTGAACCCCCGGATACATATCTACCTCACCTGTAATTATAATGCTACTCCAAAATAAAAAAAATCTACCTTTTTACTGTTTTTCCTAATCTATTGCACAATCTGAAATTATCTCCGGCTGCTCCTAAAATTTATGAATGAATTTAAGCAGCTGACAAATAAACAAAAACCGAGAGACAAACAGAAGACAAGAAAAATCTCATTGATATTAGAAAAAATTCCAGCTGCCCTTAGAGATGGTTAACTTTAGCCTAAGCTACCCCAGCTACCCAGGAAAACCCGGCAAAATTGAATACATTTCCGTGCATTTTTGCGTTTCTACATTTTAATTGAAATACTTTGTTTGCTTTGTTTGCCAGCCAAAAAAAAAAAAAAAAGATGAACAACACAAAATCATTGTTGTTGTCAATGTTTTTGTGTGGATTTTTTTTTGGTTTTTTAATATTTGCTAAAAATACTTAAGTTAATTATGAGAACAGGCAGCGGGCAAGTCAAACATTTCAAATCTAAAACATGTGTGTGACTTGATATTTATTTTTAAACATCTCTTGTGCATATATTTTCTGTGGTTTTCTCGATTTTTACCACGACAGGTGGAAGGGTGGCACTGCCTCAACGATCCACCTTCATTAGAGTGTAAATTTATGCAGGCCACAAATGACGCCTGGAAATTAGTTGGCCATAAGATTGCAATCCGCTTCGATGGAAATACATTTTCTGGGATTTTCCGGCGGGATTGGTGCCTGCTCGGTGGCTTTCCGCCCGATTTCACTTCTCATTTCTTCTTCCTCTTGATTATTATTAATATTGTTATATTTGTTTTTAAATATTATTTTTATCCGCCGGCTCACGTGGCGTATGCGCAATCTGCCAAATTTCGTGGGCGTGGCCGGTCTCTCCTCTCTCTCTCTCTCTCTCTCTCTCTCTGTTTCGCCTTGATTTGTGTCTTGTGATGTTTTTGGCTGGCCGCAGCTGGCAAAACAAGCCAAATAAAATAAAAATCGAGAATAAATACAAAAGAAAAAAAAAAAGAAGAAAAGAAAAGGGGGAGAGCAACAAATCGACAATAAATCAAATAAAATAAACCAAATGCGACGTACTTGGACTCTTTATCTGTCCCGCTATATAGTTTCAGTCTCTCCCTTTGGGGCTTATAGTTTTCCCTCCTCTTCCCCCCTGATAAATGGGTGCGAAATTCCTGAAATGTCAGGCAGTTGGTTGGGGGCAGTTGGCCTCTGGGTTCAGATGCCAAGCATTTATAGAGGAATAATATAGTAAAAGTGGAAGAACGCCAATAGAACGGAAAACAATGGGACAACAATAAGGAGGAGGAGAAGGAGGAGGAGGAGGAGCTGGGCAAGCAATTGCAATATCTTTTGGCACCCCAATGCAGTTGGCCAATTCTTGCGTCCCATATTAAAAGATGATTCCGAACTAATAAATTTTGGAGTATCTGACAAAGTATACATAGTCATTGGAAAACACAATAAGGCACTTATTATTCATATTTTAAATTTCACTCATACAAAGTAGTATTAACACTTAAAAACACATAATTTTTCATGATCATCAGTGTCTCATTTAAAAATTGAATGCACAACATTCGGGAATAATAAAAGTTGAATTGTGCGCAACAATTTTGAATGCAGGACAGTAAAAATGTTCCACACAATTATGCAATGCAGAACGATCCAAATTTTTGGCAATATTCAAAAAGGGAAAATATAAAGAGACACCGAAAAAAGTGTCATTATGAAGAACGAGCGCCAAAACATGTGTAGATGGCGATTTTCCGCCAAGTATCTTGTAATGCTTAACAATTTTGATTGGGCCAAAGTCCGAGACCGAACTCTCAGCATCCATATATACACATATATATAGCAAGATATATATATATATAATCGAAGTCAATTAACAGCAGACTGTTAACCGCTTAACATTGAACTATGCCTGACCCCTCGCACTTTGTTAATAATTCTTTTTGCGCACGTTTGCGTGCGTTTCAAGTTCATTGATTAATTTAATTGAAACTTAACAATTTCGCCATTTGGCTCAATTAAGAACATTTTTCGGTATCGGTATTTGTGGCGTGACCAAATCGCCCGGTGAACCGTTGCGGTCTTTGTTTTGTTTCGCTTTTCATTCGCGCCCGCTCTTTCCACTTCTATTTTTCCTCCCCCCGCCTTTCGTTTGTTATCTTCTCCCTTGCACACATACACACACACGCACACCCACGCTTTTCTTTTGTTTTCCGTGCACTTTCCCGACGCACTTTTCATTTGCGCGACACACGCGTCTTTTGTGTTATTTAATTAATTATTATTATTAATTCATTGCGGTGCAGATGGCTTTTCGGTTCGGTTTCGGTTCTTTGGCTGACGGCAGCATCCAACCGCACAAGGCGACTGAGCGCCGGGCGAGCGCCTCAAAGTCACCAACAGCAGCGACGCCGACGCTGGCGTTGACGCTGACTGCGGCAGCAACGGCGACTGCGACAGAGGCAGCGCCGGCAACAGCGACGGCAAATTGTCACCTCAATTCCGCTGCCGCTGTTGCGTGGTGAATTTTCCTCAGGCGGGGGTGTCAGCTAGCAGCATCAGCGATCGCAGATCGCAGATCGGTGATCAGAGGTGCGTAATCATTTTAGATTTAGATAACCATCAGTAAATCGATCTTCAAAAGATTTAGGATGAATATATTCGGAAGATTATCGATCTAGCTGTGATATAGTTGCGATCTAGCCGGAAAATTGGATAATCTTAAATATTAATCATCATCGGCGTGATCTTCAGTAGATTAAATAAAAATTTATTGGGAAGGCTATTAATCAAGCTGCGATCTAGCCGGAAAATTTAATAATATCCAATAGTAACCACCAACCAATTGATCTTGAATAGATTAAAGGAAAGGTTATAGATTATGATCTATAGTTAGATCTAGCTGCTATCTAACCGAACGATTTGAAAATTTCAGATAGTAACCATCAATAAAATGGGCGGAATTAAAATCTTTGGAAAAGGTTAAAAAAGTTAAAACGATTGTAAGTCTATAAAGGTCAAAAAATTAAGTAACTTAAAAGCTATGAACATTTTTGGAAATTCATAACATTTTTAAATATTATTTTAAATAAATATTCGATAAAAGAAAATAACCAGGATCATAGATTTTTAGCAAAATATTGGTAGAAATATTGTTGACACAAATAATTTTTACCAATTTGTTTTCGATATAATGTTGGCAAAATGTTGACAATACTGTAACAAATTTTGAATTAAAATAATGCATGAAAATTCCTATAAGGGAAAGATAAACACAGCTAAGTTTGTTGTCTTCAGATATACCATATATAATTTTACTAAGCTTTTTTAAAAATTCCTAAGAGTTTATATTCCCCCCAAAGAATTTGGCATCACTGGCAGCGATCACTTGGCTGATTTTGTTTTGCCTGTTGCTTTTGCTTGCGAATTTCCATTTGGTGGGGCACATGGTGACATTTTTCTATACCGCTCTGACGCTGCCGGTGCCGCTGCTGCCGTCGCTGCTACCGTCGCTGCTTCGGTCGACGTCAGCGTCGATGACGTCGCCGCTGACGTTGCTGCGGTCGGTCGGTACTTTGTCTCCCGCTTTGATTGCTCAGATTCGCTTGGCGTATTTCGCTTTGTGCCTTTCAATTTGCATTTCAATTCTGCTTCTGCTTCTGCTCCATGTGCCTATCCGCACCTCCGCGGAATGCCACCCACTTTTCCCTCCCCCCCACACACTCACACTTACATACACACACACTCACACACACATTGCTTACGTAGATGCGGCAGAGGAAAATCGCTAAAAAAAAAAAACCAAACAAATGTTTCATAAAACTTAATTGTGGCTGAGGCTTCCAAAGTAGACGATTATTGTTGTTGCTACACTGAGAGGAAAAGTGGTGGTGTTTTTTAAAGGGCTTACACAATTAATAACGGTTGCATTTTGTATGTGGACGAAATAATTTTCTAAATTTAATTTTATCACCTAGTGCTTTAAAATAATATTAAATACTCTTGATACTATTTTCTTGCAAATTAAATTTATAATTTGAATAATCTCTCTCTCAAGAATATTTAATTTTATTTAAATGTATAATACTCCCTTTATTTAAACCAAATAAAATTAGCTACTCATCTGGAGTTCCTAAATAATATAAATATTTTTTCTGACTGCTTTTGCTGCCGATGTTGCCGCTGTGAATGCTGCTCTGTTGCATGCCGCGTGCGTCAGCAAAATGCGGAACTGGGCAAGAAACAAAAAAAAACTAAAAAAAAACATTGCGAATAATAAAACTGGAACTGAAGACAGACTAAAGCAATTCATTTATCATTTCCTTTTTTTCTGGTTCAAGTAGTTTATCATCTTGTTCTAAATTGTTCTTTTCGGTCCGGGAAGTTGCTAAATGGATTTATTTGAAATTTTTGGCCAGCGACTAAATAATCATAGTTCTCCGGGATAGTTAATTAAACAAAAATAAACTTGATCCAAGTATAAGTTATATGCATCAATATGTTTAAATGTGCCTTTATTGTTCCAAGAAACAGCTTTTCTAAATTAAGTTTTCCTAATTTCATCTCACGAGGATAAATATTAAGGGGCTGCCATGTAAGTTATAAATCAAACTCATTTCGAAGAAAACATATTAAAAAAAATGGAAAACACGCGAATTAGGAAAATAAATACTCCTTACCCGATTTCGGGGAATTCCCGCCTCAAAAAAAAAAACACAAAATAAAACAGTTAGCACAATCAAGGAATAAAGCAAACTTCAAACACAATTGCGTATCCCTCGAGTGCTGTATGCTAATTTCATGTATGAAAAAGTTCTGGAACCGCCTCGTCTCCCCATCCCTAAGCCATGGCGAATGAACCGAAAGGTCCTGGTACTGGTTCTGGTCCTGCTTCTGCTCCTGGTCCTGGTCCTGGTATATAGTTCTCCCCGGGGGAGTATTTTCATAAAATTATTTGCCCCATTGTCATAAAAGTTAAGTTAACTTTTTGTTTCTTCTTTTTCGATAGATGGTTGTTGTTTCTGTTGTTTTGTTGTTCCTGTCGGGGTTGTTTTGGTTAGTATTGTTGTTCTGTTTGTTGTTATTGGGGAGAGAGCCAAGGAGGAGAAAGGCGGGGATCCGTCGGAATGTCTGAGGACCCAAAAGTCGCATGAATGAACCGCACACGCCTCGGGGACAGACTAAAGAAACCAGAAAAAGAGAAAGACACATGCCTGACTGCCTAACACACTGAGAGAAAAATTGTATGCTTGGAGACATTTTGTAAAATAAATTAAATTTACTTTTGAAATCGGAGAAAAATTTGTAATTTATTTCATCACATTTATTCCAAAGTCTAAATGTACTTTCTAAAAGTTATAGAATAAGAAGTTACGATTCTATGGGTAAGTGATCCGATTTTACTAAAAATTGCTTTCTGAAAAATTTCAGGAAAATTCCGGGAAGATTTTGAATATTGTTTACATTATTCTCAATAGGGATAAATCGGTTTTTAGCATCGGTGTATGAATATATGCATGGTAGATATGCACGAAATCAAAATTTTAATCATCATACCACAACTGACTCATTAACAATTTTTCCTATAATTAACAGTCTAAAAAATAACTTTTATACATATTTCAAAATTTAAAAACTATAAATAAGATTATATCAAGATTTTAAATTCATTTGTTCAACAATAAATTAAAATATTACCCCAGCAAACATAATTTATCAATTTTACAGCAATGTAATTTTAGATATTAAAATACTGTAACTAAATATTCATGGGTAAATTATTACTAAGAGTTTATCCAAAGAATATATTTTTGAATATATATTTTTAAAACGGAATTCTTCAAGTGTACAAGTAAATATATAAACTTGAGAGAAGTCGGGAAATGGAGTGGCTTGTGTACCGCATCCGAGAGTCAGAACGAATGACTGCAGTGTCCGGCATTCATCGCATGATTGAATGATTTTATAATATTTTTCCATTCCATCCAGCCAAAGGGAAAGCAGAGAAAGGGGAATCCGTCCGTATCCGGAGAGCCGAAGTTGGAGCAAATTAAACATATCATTCAGTGGTCAATGGCCAAGTAAAGGACTGCCTTGGAATGGCCA
>JAJJHY010004047.1:5106427-5132642 GCA_021224005.1 Drosophila setifemur
CTAATGGAGAGTCCCAGAGAGAGATTTTAATGGGTATGTACGGGGCAATAAATGACCATAAATTGGGCCAACATGAATCGGAAATTAAAAAAGATACCCGCATAAAAGGCCGGCAAAACAGTCAATACCACAAAACGGCTGTTCAACACATTTTAATATTAATTCGTTTTCGTTTTCGATCTCATTTCATTTTCAGTACTTATCTGTTGAGTGCAGAAGGAGCTGTCAGGGGATAACCATTATATATATATATATATGTACGTACCTGGAAGTAGAAAAAAATGATAAAAAAAATATTATTCATCGGGGTAAACATTAATTCGAGAGTCAGTGCAAAATAATTCACTTGAATTTTGTTTTTCAAAATGAGTTATATTTTATTCTAAAATGTATAGTTAATGCAATAAAATACTATTTAAGAAATCAATTGTCTTGAAACTATCTTATTTCGAATTGAGATATTTTATCCTATATATTATATTAAAGAAATCAGTTGTCTTAACATTATATTAATACAAACTATTGTATTATTTTATTTCACATTGAGATATTTGATCTCATAATGCATAATTAATACGATAATCTACTATTTAATTGAAAATATTTGTTATTTTAAATTATGATATTTGATCTGATAATATATAGTTAATAAATATATTCATATTAAAGAAATCTTTTATATTATTTTATTTCACAATGAGATATTTTATCTGATAATGCATATCTAATCTAATAAAATCATTTAAATGAAATTACTTGTTCTAAAATAATATAATAAATTGTATTTTTCTGTATTTAAATATTGAGACAAATAAAATAATATAACAAATTTTACTGCTCTTTATTTAATTGTTATAAAATCCTAAATAAATAATTAAGCACATTAAAAAATGCATTTTTAAGACTAATATATTTAATTGAATGCTATAGATATATTTGAGATATATATTTCTGCCCACTTGGCGCAGTTGGAATAAATAATCCCTTTTGCTGGCCATTGATAACCGGCACTAAGCTAATTAATTTTCCACGGAATGGAATCGAGTTTCTGGGCAAGTTGCTGCCACTGGAAGGGCACACACGCACACGGCGGGACTCCTCCTAATCTATCTAATCCATCAGAGGAGAGTTCTGAATTATCCATATCCATATCCGGATCCCACCGAGGAGTGTGGGCGGTGATGGAGATGGTCGTGGAGTGGGTGGTCTTTGGTGGTGTCTCTGGTGGTGTCTTTGGTGGTGTCTTTGGTGGTGCTGCAGCCAAACAAATTGGCCGCAAGTGGTTCGTCACCCTCACACCTCGTGGCTAGGCTTTGGGCACGCAGGCTTCTTGTCATTCCCGGGCAATGGGATATGCGGACAGTGGACAAAAGGACGAAGGACGAGGGACAACGGACTCGGGACACGGGACACGGGACACTTTGTTTGAATATTATTTATGAGCGGCTTTTGTTGTAATTCAAGGAAATCGGTTCGCTGAGCCAATTTACCTGCCCTAACAAAGGGTATGCTAATGTTTTGGTGTTTTTTAAAAATATTCATAATTTATAAATAAGTAAAATATTTAAAATTATATATACAATTTCGTTTACTAAATAAATCATACATATCAAATATTATTCATTTAAATACTAGCCAAAAAGTATCTTTATAAATGTTTTCCTTTCAGGAATATTCATTTTGTTCTTATATTTTTTGGAAGGGTATTAAAAGCATCGGTGCAACGGGATTTTGGGACTCACTTGTCCTGCTGATTTTTTCGCTCCGGCCGCCATAATTTATTCATGCCGAGGGTTGGCATACGGAACACTTTACTCAATGTCCGCAGTGGGCCGCACTTGGCGGGAATTATGAATGGCCGGCGGCGCCGGAGGAGACACCAGGAACTGGAGAGCTGGATAGCTGGATAGCTGGAACTGACTGGCTTTCATTTCTAATTAGGCTTAAGTCGGCGGGCGTCCTGGTCAACTGGACAACACCAACAACACCCAAATAGGCCTCACATGTCGCCCCGAAAAACGCCACACGTGTCGCCCACTGCTCCTTGAAAAAAATCCTGGGTGTGGAGGTAACCCAGGTCAAGTGGGTTACGGGACACTGTCCCAGGATTTGGAATACCCCGAAAAACAAGGCCAACAACGGCCGCAATTACGGGCCCAGGTTTCGCATCTCCAGCTCCCCCCGTCCATCCATCTGCTGATCCCAAAATCCTAACCAGGGCCACGTGTTAAGCTCGTTTTAATGAGTCAATTTAAAAGTTTGCCGATCCAAAAATAGCCAACTTGGTCGGGAGTTTCGCCGAAGCGATTCCCGGGACCAACCAAGCTGCTCCATCCCCCAAATCCTGGGCAAAGTGAAAGCGAAAGCAAACAAAGAAAGGACCTGCAAATGAGTGTTTCCATCTCGGGGTCTTATATACATACTCGTATATTTGAAGGCAGTTTCCTTAATTTAAATAGGAAGCAGGCCTAAAACTTGTTAACTTCATATTTTTCGTTGGAAGGGAAATTTATTCGGCACAAAAAGTGTTTAAAAGTATCTTTAATATCATTATATCCTGAACCTAAGGGTTTAGTTCCAGGCGATGCTTAAATGGATTTTATATTGGTTTCTATTTATGTGTCAGAATAAAAACATAAATTTTTTAGATCAAATTCTGAAAGCAAATATAAAAAAAATTAATTCTAGCCTGGATCTGTGTTATTCATCTTATAAACATTTTTTGTTCTACATTTTAAGAACAAATTCTAAAAGCAAATATCATAAAATTAAATCTAGCCCATATTTTGCATTTTCTTTTCTTAAAAACTTTTTTTTTTAAATTTTAAGATTAAATTATGAGAGCAGATATTTGCTCTTAAATAAATTCAAGCCTGGACCTGGCTTCTTTTTCTTAAAAATATTGTTTTTTAATAAAACTTAAAAACAAACTCTATATGCAAATATACATATACAATAATAATTTCAAGCCTGGTCATTTAATTAACCTCATTGCATTTGTAATTGCCTGCATTTAATACTCCTTGGAAATCGATTTGTATTTAATCGGCTGTTAATTTTAATTGACTAATTGTTTTATGGAAATTAATAGTTGCATTTCCCGCAGAAACTACTAATTTCGGCTGTTGAAATGGACACCTCTAATCAGTTGGAATCACAATTACAGGTTACAGGTTACAGGTGACCAAAGGAAAAAGGATAATCTCTAACTGCTAAACTTCTAACATCGTACATACCCATCTGCATAGGTGACGGTGGATCCGGTCATGGCCAGAGCCTTGTACCTGGCCTGCTCATCCGTGGGCAGGACAATGTCAACGGACCGGGAACGGGTGGCATTGATGTTCGGAACGGTGAGGAAACAGCCGTCGTTGCCGGGTTGCAGTTCCTCCGCCTTGGAGCCGGACGACATCTTCGAAAAGCAAGAGTCCACCGAGGCGGCACGGTCACGTTTGAGATCAGGGACCGTTAGGTATATGTCCCGCACCACAAAGGCGCACGGATTGTTCGAGGAGGGACCACCGGTGGTGCCGCCGGGAAAGATCGAGTTGAATTGTATTGTGGGTGAGCCACAGGTGGCCATGGTGGAGGCCTCGTCCATCGAATCGGCCGTCTCCACCGACGACTTGTTGTCATTGTCGACCTCCTCGTGCGACACGTTCTCCAGTGAGTTGCCAGTGGGCTCCACGAACACCGCCTCCTGGCGCGATATGGAACGTCGACGAGCTCTCACCGGCATTCCCAGGGCCGCCTCAGCATCCTCGGCATCGGCCGTGGAGCAGGGTTCGGAGATCATTGGCGGCAAGCGGATGGAGCCGGAGAAGCAGGGCGACATCGGCGGCGAGGAGGGATCGATGGGTAAGAGCGGCGGTGATGTCGGATAATCCCCATTGGTGGGGCTCAAAGTGAAGGTTATGCCGCAGGGCGTGGCCGCTTGGGGTGGCAAGAGAGTGTTCCCGAAGTGGGGTGAGCCGCGGTCCGAGTACTCCAGTCCCTCATCCTCGGAGGTGCCGGAGTTCACGGAGCTGCTGCCGATGGTGTGGCGCCTCATTTGGCGGGGCAGCCGGGCGCGGGAGTCCTCGATGCTGCTGCCCAGACTCATGTTGCCAATGCGTATGTCCATCTCCTCGGCGGCATCGTCGTCCTCCTGATCGTGTTCGGACTCGAGAGCTCGGGCCTCCTCATCGGCATCGCGGGCATGGCCGGGATCCTCTTCTCCTCCGACGGCACCGTCCTCCTCCTGCTCCCCTCTTTCGTTGTTGCCGTCATCCTCCTCCTGCCCGTCGTCGTCGCCGTCGTCCTCGTCCTCCGAACTGGTGTTGCTCAGGGCACTCAGCTCCCGATGGTCAATGAAGTAGCGCTGCTCGGCTGTCATGCTGCGCTCGTACTCCTCCAGGTAGTGGCAATGGATGCACGGTGGCGGTGTCTTGGTGGACGAGCTCCGCCGGGCCTTCAGGCGACGTGGTACGTCCAGGAAGGTGCCGGAATCATCGCTGCCGGAGACAGCCGCCGCCGAGTCAAAGCTGTGGGATCGTTGTTGGTGATGCACTGGCGGAGGAACCTGCAACAGATCGGCACCCGATCGCTCCTCCGCCGAGGCCGAGGCCGATGTGGAGGCCGATGTTGAGGGCGAGGAGTGCTGCTTCTGGAGCTGGGCGGAGCTGCGCTGAGCCTCCAGTTGCATTTCGTCGAAGGAGGCCGAGCGCACCTGCAACAAGTCACAGAGATCCAAGAGATCAAATACACAATTACCTCCCAGGGGGGTAACAAAAACACAACCTTGCCGATTGGTAACGAAAGACAACGAGAATAAGTCACGCAAAACACAAACAACAAAGTGGAAACCATTGGAAATGGGATTGGAAGGCAGTAAAAACCATTGGAAGTGGGATGGAAACAAAATATCAGAACAAATTTATTCCACGTGGCCAGAACAGAATTTAAATAATACAATAAGCACGAAACAATAATCACAAACAATTAGGTTTCATATAGGAGGATATCGGTTGGAAACACACATGCAATCGAAAAGTTATCGAATTTATCGATCCACAACAACAAGAAGTCAAAACAACATAAAAAGCACAACAAACAGCAAACAAAAGAAAACATTTCATTAGCAAACGCAATCTGAGTTTCAACGATAAGTCCGATAATAAACACACATGCAATCGAAGATATCGATAATTATCGATAGTACCTGCTTAGGAACTTCGAGGCTGTTCTGCATTTTCATTTCAGCGCCAGTTGGTGTGCGCGAACGCGTGAAAGTAGTGCGTAGACGTTGCATGTTGCTGCTGGGTGTTGCTAGTTGTTGCTGTGGTTGTTGGTTGCTTCAAGTTGGTTGGTTGTCCTAGTTGGTGGTGCTAGCCGTTGTTGCTACTCAAATTAGTTGATTTAAGTTGTACTCAAACTGGTTAATTTAAGTTGTGCTCTCAAATTAGTTCACTTAAGTTGCACTCAAATGGGTTAATTCAAGATGTGCCTAGCAAGTTGTTGTTGTCTTAGTTGGTTTGGTTGATTATCATCGGTTTGGTTGATGTTGCTGCCGACTGTCGCAGTTGGTTAGAGTTGTTCGATCTGATATTGCTTGGCCGTTGATTATCCGCCTAGTTGTTGTTGTCCAAGTCGTTGTTGTAGCTGTGGTCTTGCTCAGCTAATCTGCGGACGGTTGATGTTGCCGTTGCACTTGCAATCGCAATCTCTGTTGCCGATGTTGCTGCGGTGTTGCAGATGCCAGCAGTTGTTGTTGTTGTTGCTGGTGAAATATCTAATGGGTTTGTCGCAGTTCTAGCTGCGGTGGTTGTTATCGTTGTTATATGGTTTTCACTGCTTGGATTAAATTGTTCGTCCTCGTTGTTGTTGTTGTTGTTGTTGTGGTTTGAATTTGTACTATTTTTGGTTTGGATGTTGCTGGTGTTGTTGCAATTGCTGCTGCTGCTGTTGCTGCTGGTGGTGTTGCTGTTGGCTAAATGCGGATTGACAATTCTGATGGCCAATTCCATTTCGATGTTGATTTTCTAGCAAAGTTTTTTCTTGCTATTTGTTTTTTTCCGTGGCTGGTTGGTTTTTGTTGTTGTTTGTTTTGTTTTGTTTTTGTTTTTTTTATTGTTTTTTTTTTTTTAGCTTCCTGGAGGAGAAGTTTTTGTGTGTTTTGTTAGTGCGTTTCAGACGCGACTTTTTGCCAGCGTTTATAGTCGCGCCGGTCGCGTGTCGTTGTTGTTGACGCTGGTGTTGGCGTTGGTGTTGATGTTGTTTCGGCCGTCAGTTGCCAATGGTGGTTGTTCTTTGTTGGCCCTCGGCTTTTTGTTTTACTTTTAATTAATCAAAAGTTTCGCACTGTGAATTGCAATTTACCAAAGACCAGGAAAAAAAGGAGAGAGAAGAGGGAGAATTGATTACGTTAGTTTAGTGATTAAAAGGCATTTTCCGCAATTTTCGCAGAACTTAAAACGTCGGTCGGCATCGAACAAACGAACGAACAAGGCAAATAAAAAGCTGCTCAATTTACACGCCAAACGAAAATTCGCTGACCAATTTTTTTCGGGCTCAAAAGCAAACTCACACACATTTCCATCCACTTTCAAACTCACACAAAAGCCCGCCCATTGAAGGTTTTCGCAAATTGAAAAATCCTTTTATTGCCCTCGGCCTATAAAATGTTTGTTTGAGGCATTTTCAATAAAAAAAAAATAAACAATAAAGGAAGGCTAGGGCTTGGGGGAAATAAAGCCTCGAATACCCTTTGGTTTTGTTTTTTTAGCCATAGTCCATAACAACTTGAACTAATAACCGCGATTACATCGGATTGAAAGGTTATTCATTTGAAAGTATTCTAAAAAAAAGGATGTAAATACCCGCTGTGGGATAAGTAAAAAACTTTAAATTAAAGATACATTTAAAAAATGGCACTAAAAGTATTAAGAAGTACAGTAAATAAAAGGAAAAGTTTATAATCAAAAGAGGAGGTAAAATCTAGAGTACACAAGATAAAACCTCCTCCTTGATCTGACTTTTCTTATTGTTTATCATATAAATAAAATTGAATTAAATATAAAATTTAATATTGATTCTTATAATCAAAGCCTCAATATTATATTTAAAAAAAAATTATAAAATAAAGCAGAGAGCGAAACCTTAAATAAAAACACATAATTCCCAGATTGAATAAAATCCAGAAAGCACTATATTAATACAGGCAGACAATTTATAGCAGTGCTCTCTAATATATATTGGATATTGCTATAATTTATGGAACCCCAAGGAATGATCGGGATGAGGTCAAATCAGATTTGTTGACTTGCTGTTACCCTTTCACCTGGTCATGGATATTCTTGTTTGCCCTATGATGGGCAGTTTTCTATTTTAAAGCTGTTGTTTTTTTTGTGTGTTATTTTAGCTGCTGTTGGGGGGGAAACTTTCTACCGGTTTTATTTTACTTCGCTACCATTCGATTCCATACCGATCCAACCCATACCCAAGGCACACACACACACACACACACACACCGTGTGCCACGTGTGTGTAGTTGAAAGTGCTAAATTGACGAGCGATGCGGTTCGCTACGGCTACGGACTGGAGAATCCGGCGGACTGGTGGGACTAGGCGAGGTGTGATGGAGCGAGGACGACGGAGACGGTTTCGTTTTACAGACAATAGGTGGCCAAGGGAAAACAACACACACAAAAAAATCCATTATGGCATACCTTTGGCATGTGCCGCGACTCTCTTTCTCTCTCTGTGGCGGGGTCAACGGTGGGTTAGAGGAAGGAGGATATTGGATGGAGGATGTGGGACGTGGGATCTGGACGGTTAAAGGGATGCGGCTGGACAAAGCCAGTTCAGTCTCCTTCTCCTCCTCTCCCCTCCCCCTGAGGGCCGCAAATTGAAAGCGTGAAATTAAATGAAAATGATATAGCTTTGAAATTGAATTCCATAGAAATGCCAAAAGTTCGCTTAGCAGGCGATGCCTTGGAATGGCGAATGGCGTTGGCCCCAAAATGGCGAAAGTATTTGGGGAAAGTGCGTAATTAGAAAAGGTAAGGTTGGGTCCCAGGTAAAATACAACAGGACAACAGGAGACAAACAGAGATTTAATTAAGAACCAAAAATGAAAATGCATAATGCATTGCCTCCACTTTTGTGGGTCAAGATAAATATTTGCAAAAGTGTTGCCTACTTCTGGGCGGAGCCTGCTAAATGGAAGAACAAAGGAAAAGTTTATTGGGGGAAATTGTTTACATTTCATGGGATATAATAAAAGGACTTATTTTCTTTCTCGAACTCAATCAATGACAATTGAAAACAGATCAATTCAATTTATTTGAAAACTACATTGAAGGATTTGTGTCAAACAATTAAAATTGGTTTTACATTTCTGGGGAATTCTTCTTAAACTAAAGGAAAATCTCAATTAAAGCCTTCTGCTCTGCACTGATTTATGCTTTTTCGCGGACTGGAAGGTGGAAAGAGCAATTAAGTGAATACCACCCCCCCCTTAAGAAAAACCGCCACATAAATCTTGGACATTGTTCGCCGTTCGGTTAATTAGTGCGAAACTGACAGATTGTGCTTTGCAGCGATAAGCCAGTGGAAATTCGAATGAAACCATTTTTAATTCCGCATTTATTTCCCTTCAACTTTCTGCATCGTTTAAGAGGCCAAATCAAATACAAACGAACGCACAAAAACAACGGGGGAGGGGGGAAAGCTTATTACAAACACGTTATTTATTTGCCGACCACCGCAGCAGCAGCAGGAAAAACCCTTGGCCGGAGGGGGGGCCCCCCCTTGCTCCGCCCCTGGTCGCCTTCAACTTCCCTGATGGCCTCGTAATTGTTCAGAGCCCGCGTGGCACTAAGTAAAAAGTTTTGTATAATTTTTCATAAAGGCAGCGGCAGCAACAACAACAACAATACCCACAAAAAGAGAAGAAAAAACATAGTACAACAAACAAAAAAAACACACAGAGAAAAACAAGAGAGGTCTCGACGCGACTCAAAGCGCTGCAAATGGAGCAACTGGGGATTTGGTGGCGTATGAGGAATACCCTTATTATGTGACTGAGAGAGCAGCCTCTCCAACCTCCAACCTCGAACTCCATTCCCAATTGAGAAGGGTCCCCCTTGACCGTCCCCAACCCCTCCTACCCCATCTTTCTCAATTTTGCTGCCTTTTGGTCTGGATCATTAAAGGTGGCACCGAAATGAAAGCGTTTCACTTACGGGCCATAAAAAATGTTTGGAAAATTAATTTCAACCCAGCTTAACATGCAATTTGTCATAAAAGTTGCGAAAAAGCCAAGTGCTATTGATGAGCTAAATTTATGGTAGTTTAATACGTATATTTAAACCTGTTTTTTTGTGGTCTTAAAGGGATAAAGCCCGGTTTTAAATGGGAAGGAAATTTGTGGGTTTTGTTTTTGTGTTTTTAATTGTTGTATTAAAATTAATTAGAACTACATACATAGAAAAAGAAAACTTACTATTTTCGGAGTAATTTATTATGTTACAAAAATGATAATTAAATCAAATTCAAATATTTCCTAGAATATTTTTAACCTCTACCAAACCAAAGAAAGAAAAAAAGGAAAACTTACTATTTTCGGAGTAATTTTTTTTATATTGCAACAAATTGTAATTAAATCAAATTCAAATATATCTAAGAATATTTTTAACCTCTACCAAGCCTAAGAAAGTTTCCATATCCATTTACTTAGCTTCTCCGGAACTGAGCTTAATGAAAAAGTTCTTCACCTGGACAACTAGTGAGTTTTCTGCTGAACTCCCAGCTATATAGAATTTCGAATTATTTGGAGAATCAATTTAAAAACTTTTGGCAAGGATTTAATTGGTCCGAGTGGCTTAGTTCGGTTTTTTTTTTACTTTCCGGGAAATGAACTCACTGAAGTGGAGAAGTGGTCAAGGAAGTGGAAAAGGGCAGGGAAGGAGGTGCCTGATAAGTTGTCTCGAATAAAAGAAGAAAAATATGTTAATTTCAATTAATTGTTGGCAGTAAGAAAAGTTTTCAGACAAAACCGGGAAAAAAATAGGGGAAAGCGGAGAGGAGTTTACGCCTGATGGGGCAAGGATTGGAGTTGGGATTGGGTTCTGGGTTCTGGGGTTTGGGTTTCTTGGGGGTTCGGGGTTCTGGGTCTGGGGTCTGGGTTTCTTGGTGGTTCTGGGGTTCATAATTTGCTGCCATTTGTCGCTGCCAGAAGTGAAAGAGAAGAGGATACGAGAAGAAGGAGTGTTTTTGTTGCACTTAATGACTGTTGGGGAAATTATTTAACGCGAAGCGTTTTGCTACCAACTTTATCGGGGGCAAGATGCGCGCGGATGCGAAAGTATTCCGGGAAATTCGGCAGAATATTTAAATAAATTTTTGACAGAATAACTTGGCAAACAAAAAACGAAAAGTGAATGGAAAAACTTTTCCTCTCCCCCCTTTTTTTTGTTGGCTTAATTTGCTGCTTCCCTGACTGGGTTATTTTCCTTCGTTCTTTGTGTTGTGTTGTGTTGTTTTTTTTTTTATTTTTACTTTGGAGAGGGCCTGGGTCTGGGTCTGGGTCTGGAGATGGTGCACGTGTCCTGGCCAGGCGTCTAAAGACGTGCCCGATGATTTGGCATATTTATCAATGGGAAGCGAGATTGAAATGTGAGCGCCATGGAGGTGCTCCTTTATCTCCGCTTCGTTTGGGTTCCCTGGCACATTTTGAATTCAAATACGATGCGATGCGATTCGATTCGATCCGGTGCGGTGGTTTGTGGGTCAGTGTGACGTCAGTGGGTGGGCGGGAAATGGGAAATGGGGAAAAGAAAAGGGTTGCCAACTTGAGCGATTGCTTCCACTTGAGGATACGCTTTTTTTTTTCTTGCCACTTTTCACTGGGTTCTCTCTCGCTCGGCTTTCCTCTGGCCTTCCTTCCCTCCCTCCATTCTTCTCCTTTGGCCCAGCAATCTCAATTGATGCCAAGTTGGGCTGTAAGTGGAGCAGGTTAAGTGCGAATCCTTGTAGCCATCGATAGGATGGAGGAGGTTCATGTGATTTTTCAGGGCAGCCAGCTAAATTCGTTTCCCCTTCGAAAATCGCGCTCAAGTCGCGTGTGAAACGCGTCACGCAATTATCAAAAGTGACAGACAAGTAATGAGAGAAAAACAACCCAGAGATGAAAACGAGTGCTGAAAATCCACAGTGGGCTTGTATTATTTTCGCCACCCATGGATTTTCATTCAGAGAATTCAAATAATTCAGTATATTAATCCAATTTTAGTTTTAGGGAAACGAAAATTGGAATTCCTCATATTTTATTAATAATAAAGTAATATTTCTAACTAAATGGTTTTCGAACCCAAAGAGTGATTTAATGATAGTTTAAAAAATAAATAAATGATAAAAAATATACATTAATGATTATTTTAAAGTAATATATTAAACTTGTAGTTACAATAAATTCCCAAAAATTAATCTGAATCTGATAGTATTTCTAGCTAGTTCTGTACGATGGCGTCCACACAATTGCCATCCATAATCCTCGTGCAAATCCCTCCCTTGCAATAACCATCGGAATCAGACTGTTCCTGACAGCCTCTCAAAGCAAACTGTCGGCATTAGCCAGAGGAATCGAGAGGCAATATTTGATATCCACTCGCAATTATGTCAGTACACATTGACAGGTCGCAGCCCGTTGACTTTTCCGGGGGCGTTGGTGTATGGGAAGGAACTACTGTAGTATATGGCTATGGAGGAGCTAATGCCTGGCCAGATCACACCGAGGTGCTAAGGCACTTGGGCAGCAACCAAACCAAACCAAACTCACACAAAAGTCAACATAAAGTGGCCGGGAAATTAGGGCATTTAACATGCGACTGGTAAAAAAAATCTCGGCTAAGGCAAAAAGAGAGCAAACAAGGCCAAAATGCGCTAAATACTTGGCTCCATAAACAAGATTGCAATGAGTTTGTAAACGAACAAGTCACTATCCTGGATATATACAAAATAAATAAATTTCGGAGATATTTTTAAAAATTAATATTAGTTTTCATTGGAGAATTATTATTATTTATTTTATTTCGAAAACGTTTTTAAGAAAAGAAAATGCATATATAATTGCCTTTACTTAATTGAAAATAAATATAAGAACATATTTTCTGTAAAATCTAGGGAATGTTAAAAGTGACTCCACACCCAAATCCAAAAATCTTAGAAGACTTTGAAACCGATTTGAGGCAATGCATGAATGGATTTTGGTTAAGCGGCAAAGAATACCTCAGGTTCGTCTCTGAACAACAAAAAAAAAAATATAATAAATAAGGTGCTAATCAGGTGAGCACATAACAACAAGTTGAGATACGGAGAGTATCTGTAAGGAAATCGCAGTTAGACGCCCCTCGGTAATTCGAAACTTGTTATGGGCCTGGTGTTAATCAATTTTTAAGCAGCTCCAACCACAAACAGAGCCCTTTCCCCCCATTTCCCCGAACCCCTCTGCCTCTATTTTTCCCCACCCAAAATAAAGGCAAGTAAAGAAATTTCCATTCGCATAGTTAGAAATCGAGTTCAGTTGTCCGTCAATTTTCAACTCGAGCGGTTCGCCGATCATTGATCATTCCATACTTCTTATTTTTTCAAGTGCACACGAGTGTTATATATCCTTCGCAAAACAAATAATGAATTTGGCAAGATGTCGGAATAGCTGAGAGCAAAGAAAAGATCGAGTGAATTATCGATCGGAAAAATGCGAACATTTTTTAAAAAGCGGCTATGCCTCATCTAGTCAATTGCATTCATTTGACATTTTCAACGTGGGATTAAAAAAATAAATAAGTTAAGGGATAAAAAATAAAGTGACAAAGAAAAATCATTAATAAATATTTTAAATATATATTTGAAACAATTTATAGTGTCGGCACCAAGTAAGGCTTGAAATATTTTAAATTAATTATTAGGTATCTTAAATTTGCCTTTATAATTCGCAGAATCTGGTAATTGCATTTAGATTAGTACTCTTAATAGATAACCCTCTAAAATCGAGTTTCAATAGTTTTCTTGGAATTCCGAATTTCAGCTTTCTCAAGTCGACGAATCCCAAATATCTTTTGTTCTAATATATTCCAATCTAAGCTTCTTTCAGGGTATCAATTTGAATTGGGATTAAAACGGTTCAATGGAAAACTTAATTAATTAACCATAGATTCGGTATTGTGGTACAAAGTAATTAAATTTGCTCTTTTGCTCTGCAGCTTGCCGGCAATCCTGAATCCTGAAATTACTGGCAATACAAGTTGGTCCACCATAGATAGGATATTTCCGTGAGGCACTCCACTCCCCCCCTAATACTCATTATGCTTATTATAGCAATAATGCAGTCCAGAAATTCAATGGAATTTCGAGATAAACACTTGATTGTTGCCAGCTTCTATTCTGTGGAAAGCTTAGTGTTGCCTCCAAACGTTGTTGCAGCAAGTAGCACAAAGCCTCGTCGGAGGGGGGGCGTTGGCATCGAAAGGGGTAGCCATGGGCGGGGTATCGAAAGGGGGGGCAGTCAGATGCGTGTGCTGGATCTGTTATCTCTCGGCCAAACAACAATGGGCTGCAGTTTATTGTAATATCTATTGAAAGACCCAACAGCGAATGCAATCAACAGCAACAGGCTCTCAAACTTTTTCCATTAACGGACAAAAGAAGCGTCAGGCAGGGGAAAGGACTCACTGCTCCTCACATGTGTATTCTCGGATATATCCACTGGATATTCCCCTGTATATACACATATATAACATGATAATGAGTGCTAGACATGGGCTTTAGTTGCCCGAAGTTTTCGGATGTTCATCTCAAACTTGTCAAGTTGCTTCGGTAGGATGTTGGGCTTTATTCGATTTATTCGATGACCGAATCTAATAATATCTGTTCGCACTAATTAGCCAAGTTAGTTTCAGTAGGCCAAAAGCGGGAGGTTTCGTTTACATTTTACTCAAAAAATACAAATCAAATAATTGAAATCAATTTTAAATAAAAGCTAAAATCGCCCTTTCATTTAATTATTAGTTAACAAACCCCTTAATTCCCTATACTAATAACATTTAATTGGCTTCCTGGAAATGTCTGAATAATGTATATTATGTATATATTTCTTTGGTCTCCTTATTTTTTGGTCCATTGGCCAACTGGGATAAATTTCGCAGACCAATTTTTTTCTTGGCTTGTCACACGTTTAGCATTTCAATTTCGGAAGCAAATACGGCTGCTGCCCATTGAGAGATACTCAACCAGATGTATCTGATGTCTGATTAACTTGGCCCGAAAAAAAACACAGAATGGAAGCAAACACTTTCGTTGCTGTCGGTTTTTGTTTGTTTGTTTGTTTGTTTGCCAGCTAGATGTGATTCCCCTTTTGATTCCACAAACTCAAACACAACATCTACATCTAACATCACTAGCCAAGCAGCAAAACAGCAGCAATAACAGCAGTAACAATAACATCAGCAACAGCCAACGATGATGCACTGGGAGAAAAACCTTTCTGAGGGGTTAATTTAAAATAAATATCAAACATCAGAAGTTATTTATTTTGAAATACCATTNTTAAAATTTACTCAAAAAATACAAATAAATTATTATCCAATGCTAAAATTTACTAAACGCCCTTTTAATTATTAATAAGTTAACAAACCCTTAATTCCTTATACAAAAAACATTTAATTGGCTTCTAGCAAAGGTATATTATATATATTTCTTCGCTCTCCTTATTTTTTGGTCCATTGGCCAACTGGGATAAATTTCGCAGACCAATTTTTTTGTTGGCTTGTCACACGTTTAGCATTTCAATTTCGGAAGCAAATAAGGCTGCTGCCCATTGAGAGATACTCAACCAGATGTATCTGATGTCTGATTAACTTGGCCCGAAAAAAAACACAGAATGGAAGCAAACACTTTCGTTGCTGTCGGTTTTTGTTTGTTTGTTTGTTTGTTTGCCAGCTAGATGTGATTCCCCTTTTGATTCCACAAACTCAAACACAACATCTACATCTAACATCACTAGCCAAGCAGCAAAACAGCAGCAATAACAGCAGTAACAATAACATCAGCAACAGCCAACGATGATGCACTGGGAGAAAAACCTTTCTGAGGGGTTAATTTAAAATAAATATCAAACATCAGAAGTTATTTATTTTGAAATACCATTGTGATTGGTTTAGTAAAAGGAAAGAAATATATAAATTACAAAAGTACTATTTAATTTTTGAAATATAATATGAAATATTATTACATTTTAACACCATTGATCTGTAGACATATTAAAAATATACCAATTCAATCTAAAAAACTATATATTTTGTAGTAAGATTTTCGCTTGATGTGGCTGACAAGGAACTGGGGTCCAAAGTTGAATGGAGGAGCCGAGCGAAAGGCAAACAACAATTAAGCGCATAAACTGGGGGATAATCCTGCCAGGGGCCCAACTAAAAGGACACAGGCCGGGTGAGAGCGAGATGGAGCACAGGAGAAAGAGACGGAGACAGAGGCAGAGGCAGCGGAGGAGAAAAGCCAAGGCTGAGGGAAAACAATTTCCATAAACATAAACAAAACCGTTTCGAGCGCATAATCAAGTCCAGCAGACAAACCTGTGGCTTGAGGACTCCGACTCCGACTCCAGCTCCGACTCCGAAAGTGACTCTGACACAATCTAATTGCAAATTATATTGCACAGTGTATACATATATATATACACTGCCAGGATGGGAAAGGCAAAGTTTATCCGCATGTCCGCTGTCCGAAGTCCGAGAAATTGATCGGCATTATTCAATGGGATTTATGTATGCCCCGTGCCCCGAGAGTGCCGAAAAACTTTTATTTATTTACAATTTGTTGCCATTTGTTTCAGTTGGCTAACTTCCGCAAAATGTCCCAGGGACAGTGGCTGACAAAAGTTAGCTGACTAAAACACTAAACACACCGCAAATTTATGCCGCTCAACTTGGGGTTGGCCAACTTTTCAGTTTCCATTTCGGTTTTGCAGATACTCCTACCTCGATGTATATATATTTTACATTTGCCCTAGCAAAAGGGTTAAGTTTAATATTAAATTAAGTTTTTTAAATATTAAGGAATATTTATTTACTTCGAATTAGAATATATAAGTGGTTCTATGTACCTACTTTTGCTGTCTTTAAAACTATAGTAAAAAAAAAGGGCAGGTCATAATTGTGATATTTTTAAAAACTGGAAAAACTTGTTTAATAGGATTCTTAATTGATTAAAATAAATGCAATTTAGAATGTAATTAATTAAATAATATCTATGTATCTGAGAGTATTTAATCTTCGGTCCCCGAAGCCTTCCTGCACCCTGTTATTTATTTTTTTTCCCCCGAGTTTTCTTATTTATTTTTAGCACTTGAATAAATATATCCGTGGAACATGTGTGAGTGAGAGTGTCCTTGCTGGAGCGGGACGGGTAGATGGGGAGTGAGGGAGCAAGCAACAGGCGAATGGCGAATGAATCATGATGGGTGACACATGAGTGTTGCGCGGCAATTGAGTTGTAATTCATTTGCAACTTCGACTGCGGCACTGCCACAGCGAATGGATGCAAAACTGGACGGTGCGAATGAGCAATTGAATGGCAAATGAATGCTACCGGCCAGGGGTATAAATTTCAAGGATTTACATAGGTCTTGGATGTGTCCTGTATGTCCTGGGGATGTGGCGAAAGCCGCAGATAAACAAGTGAGTTATGTGGTGGGTAAATTATTTGCAGTTTATTGAAGATGCCTGTTCAATTTGCACTGTTTCAACCTCGGAAATAACTGATGTGCCTTTATTTCAGATATAAAACTCTATAATCAAGAATCATTCCACGGAAATTAAGGAATTAATTAAATATATTTGTAATATCATCTCTGCAATGTATTTTATTTATTCATTTGGTTTGCAGATCCAAAAATAGCACGATTGCAATGATTAAAATGTGGCCAAGTAAATAATTGATTTAGCACTTTATGGCATTGACAAATGACTTTAAATGCAGTCGAGAGAGAGAGTGTCAAATGGGCAGCAGACTCTGCCCTGAATCGATTACCCCGATATGTGATGGTAAGAATGTTAAGTAAATAATTGATAATAGCTCAATGGCCACAACACAATTTATTACTCAAATATGCAGCCGTATTTGGGTGCATTGTTAATGGACAGGATGATGGAGTATTCAGATGCATTTCCTGGGTCGATTTCCCAATCGAACTTCCTTGGCTTATTAATATCCCATTTTGCAATCAATTGCTCAAAATGTTCGAGTATATATATATATCAATGTTCATTTTATGGTCTAAAAGTATGCAATGTTCATTAAAAGCTACCAAAAGTTCCGGTGAAAATCGAGAGAGTCCAGGTCGAGTGTGTAATAATTATAATGAATTAGTAAACGTAACATACAAGCGACAAGTGACGGAACACACTCAAAAAAAATAGGGGGTGGAGGTTGGACCATCGATAAACCCACCCACCGACACATGCATTCCACCTTGGCAATTGCATTTTTAATTCAAGTCAATTATTCATGACTGCCACTCGCAAAACTCGCAGGCAGAAAGCCCAGAAATCCGGCGATTCGTAATTATATATCCCATAACCCACTGCTCCTGCACAGCCTCTCACACCGCAACAAAAAATGTTATATATAATACAAAATCAGGTGGCAATTCAAATTAGTTCCGACTGAATTAATCTATTTTTAAGCCCGACATGATTACGATAGTGACACGTTTAATTATAGGTTGACCTTTTATTTTCTACGCAGAAAATTCAATTGTGAACTTATTATTTCTGCCCACTACAATATCACACAATACGATCTGCCATATGTCCTTTTTTTTTTGAATATTATTACAAATAAATCCAGCTGTCAACTGCATTTATTTCTGATTGAATGAATATATAACAATGAAATTTACCTTTGAGTTAACATTTCTGGTCTCTAGATAAATTAACTTTCAATGGAAATCGTTTTCCATTTGAATTAATGCACATTATGACAAATAATTGAATTTTAATCTAACTTTGATTAAGAATTTGACTTTCATAATCACATTAACTTTATGTATTTTTTATAAATGGTATATTATAGTCGTAATTCGATTTCTTTCTTTCTGAATTAATGGTTAATAGGATTTTACATAATGTGATTTACAAATATTACAAAAAACAGATAAATATAGTTTTTATATTTAATATATAAGTTGGATTTTTTTCAGTGCCGACCCCTACATAAATGAATTTACAACTCGTGTAAAATACTTGTTCAAATATTAGATTTGCAAAAACTTGTTTGGGAAGAAACTCTCTTTTCAATTGGATTTTAATTCTGGGCTGATTTCGAATCGGACATGATTTCTTTTAATTAGAAATCTAACTGACAACAGATTCTTAATTTAATAATGCAACAACTATTTTCAGAAATGTTCTGTTTATTTATGTATTCCCAAATAATATTTGTTGAAATTTCGTAAATGTGTTTCTTCATTTTGAGTAGCATATATAGTCTCATCTACATCTTTCCAAGGGTTAATTAATTTATTTGACTCATTCACACTTTTTATGTGGCAGGACATAGACATAAATTTCGCAATACAACTACCTGCGACTTTCTGATTCCGCTAATGCCCCGGCCTGAGCACTTTTTCCTTGGCTAATTAAAGTCAGTCCTTGTCGGGCCACGTTGGAACAGATCCCTCGCCTGGGCCCGGGACCCTCGGCTGTTCTCGTTGCAATTATTTCCAACATAAATTTGCACTTTGGGAGGGTCCCCAGCCACATTCCATCTAGCAGTTCCCATAACACTGGCCATATTCCGCTATATATATATGTAGCCTCACATGTACACACAGAGAAATTTAGTATTCGAAGTGCTACCTAAAGTTCTGACTTCATTTCTAAATACATTTCAATTATATTTTTCTTAGCATTTCTGGAAGTTTTATAAAATTTCAGCTGGGAAATTAATTAATATACATTTCTTACAGTGCAGCTGACCTTGGCAGCGCTGTTTCCGTTTCTTTCCCATCCGTTCCGTTCCCTTTTCCCCGTTTCATTTTAACGAATTCCTCCGGCTTTTCCCCAACTGTTGCACGTTGTGACCCAATTTGCCACCGTCTTCCTTTCTCATCAGACCATCCCGGCCAATAAATTTTCATACGAAACAACAAGGTAACAAATCCAAAAAAGAAAAACGGGGGAAAAAAAAAAAGAAAACCAAGCAAACAAAAACAAAGGGACCTGGGAAAAGGGCCGAGCAATTTAATGGCCACGTGCTGGGCAGAGGTCCTTTGGACTTTAATATTTTTTTGCGTACTACATCAAAGTCCATCCGGAGGTCCGGGTGATTAAATGAAATTTACGAGTACTTCACTCGCAGTCTGGAGTTTGAGTTTTGCATAGGAGCAACCTGTCAGAGATTGATGAGTCCTGTTTTGTCTTCAACCAGCGGTCAAGGGAATTTCGGCCAGTCCCAGTCGACTGGCCTACGTGGCGTATGCGCAATATGTTAGCTCCCAGTAATGACAATTGCGGCTATGCGAATGATTATTGCGAAAGAGAGGGGGGGGTGGATCGGGGGGAGGAGGGGGATAGCTACTTGCAATTAACGCGGAAAATACTTAATTTCAAGTTGGGATTTGTCAGCGATGGTGAGGAAACAAAGGGAATATTTCAGGTGAAATTTTCAGGGAATTTTCGGTTGTTTTGAGGAATTCCTCAACGTCCTGAGTAATTATTCCGGGAAGAAGTGCAAATTGCATGACTTTCCTGGATGTGAAATTTCTCCGGAAATATCTGAATATAGTGTTGTGGTATTTTGCCAGAACTGCAGCTTTGTGCAGCTTGGTACATTTCTAGCGAATGAGACACTAATTAAATTGACCGCGAAAATTACTTGCGCATTGACAAAGGACAATGGAGAACAAAACTAACTAAGTTAAGTTAGTTTTAGCTAAATTGTTACATTGTTTTAGTATAATATTTTAATAATTCCAGGTAGAGATACATTTCGTTTTGAATTCGAAACTATTTCAAATGAAGGAAATATTTACTAATTTGTGGTAGAGGTTTTTCAAGTAGTTAAATCAAATTAGTTCCAACTGAATTAATATATTTTAAGGAAAATGTCACATCTAATTACATGTTGACCTTTTGGTTTTTACGCAGCAAATTGAATTTCGAAGTTATTATTTCCAACTGAAGTAATACTGAATTAATATATATTTTTTAAGAAAATGTCACATCTAATTACATGTTGACCTCTTATTTTTTATGCAAAAATTGCGAACTTATCATTTCTAGGTGAATTAATTCTGCCCACATAATGTGATTAGCATATGTCCATTTTTTACAGATATTATTACAAATAAATCCAGCTGTCAACTGCATTTATTTCTGCTCCAATAAATACAGGATTATTTATTTCGTTTAACATTTAACATCACAATTTGGACACAAGATACATTAACTTTCAATGGAAATTATTTCTAATTGAGTTAATGCGCATTATGCCAAAATACTTTTGTTAGAGTTAAGATTTCTTTCGTTCTGTGTTAATGCAGATACAACAGATGCAGATACATCCAGAGATACAATTTAAACCCAGGCAAACCTGATTGCTGATGGCTGCCAATGGGATGTTATGCAAAATCCAATAATAAGCCCAACAATTATGCAGGACAGGCAATAAAGTGGAAAGGAGCGTTTTCCCCGGTCCGGGACTAAACAGCGAACAGCGAAATAAATGTGATGGGATAGTCCAAAGCCATGGCTGACAGCTCACCAAAAGGGAGGGAGGGGAGTGGGAAAGGGAAAAGGGTGTCCTGGTTAGGGACTCATGTTTATGAGCTGCAATGGCGACGCGTTGACAGCTTTTGGCCAGGACGTGGGGATGCGACAGCATGTCCCCGGAGTACTCAGTTCTCTGCTCCTGCTCCTGCCCCTGCTCCCGCTCCTGCTCCCGCTCCTGCTCCTGCCCCTGCTCCTGCTCCCGATCCTGCCCCTTTTTTAGTGTTCCCGTTTCTGTGGCTATTGCTATTTTTTTTACGAGTCAGTGGGTGGATTGTATGCTGCCTTTTTTTACGACAAGCAGCCATTTTATTGCAAGTGTCGGCCTCGTCTGAGGTTATTAAAGTTTCAGCCGAGCAATTGGTGTGAAGTCGCAATGCGGGCTGGCCAAATCCCCTGCCTGCTCCTCTTTCCCTCTTTTCCTCTGGGCGCCGGTTGCATCCACCGTTTTCATGGCGGCATTTCAGACCGCCCACTGTTTATTTTATTGCTGAAAAGTGCAATCATAAAACGTTCAAGGTCCCCAAATGCAATGCAACGATAAGAGCGTATCCTGGCTAGAGGAGCATATATACAAGTAGGGGCAAAAATTATGCGAGAGCTGCTCATAATTTTTTGCACAAACACAGCGGTGTGATAAATATCCGAGAATATATAATAAAGATCAAGCTAGTATCCCATAAAATATTTATGCACGGTTAGTATCGTGAGAGACCCATAGAAATATTTTTGTTAAATATTAAATAAAGATTTTTGGATAGGACTACGTAAAATATTTGGGGATGTTTTTTAACGTACCAAAAAAAAGGGTTTCTTACATTAATTTAAGTTAAAGTTTATATTTTATGGGAGTGCAATTTGTTTTTAAATTTTCCATAATCAAATTTCAATTAAATAATGATCATGAAAGTACCATTAAAATCTGACCAATATATCCAACATTACTCAATACTAAAATCATTGTAAAATAATCATTTAATAGTTGCTTGAAAAGTAGTTTATTGAGCATTATTCTGGTGATGTATAGGATATATTAGTCTGATTTTGATGGTGCTTTCAGGATAATCTTCAAATAATAATTAAAAAGTTATTAAATTTACTATCCTTTATTCCCAAATGTTCTCATATGGAACTTTTTAGGTTTGGATATAATTAATTTACTGTGATTCAAACTTCTTATCAAAAATATGGTATCCCCTGCAAGGGTATAATAACTGAATTGGAATGTTGTTTCTCACTGGTTTTCGGAACAACAAAAAAAATAAGGACTTATTTCTCCCCAATGAATGGGAGCATCAAAGTTGCCATTTTTGTTGCCGCAAACAAACTCGCCCGCCAACTTTTTCAAATGGCTTTGTGCATTTGAAATGTGAAAAGAGCATAGAATATTAGCACCCACAGCCATCGGGAAATTGAGGCAGCAGCAGCAAAAACAAAAAAATAGGAACCTTCGAAAAAGAGTTTGAGCCTCCAATCGGCCAACTAAAAGCCCATAAAAGCCCATTGACACAAATCAAAAAAACAAAACTAAACTGGAGGCAGTCGCTAGAAAAAAACAACAAACGAAGGGGGCAAAGGGCAGAAAGTCAGCGAAAGACCCACAAATACAGAGATATAACACTTTGCACTCCCAAATGGCTTTGTGTGGACCATTTTCAGCCAAGCCAATGAAGTTGTGGGAGCATTGGAAAATGAAGGCAACGGGCAACAAAGAAAAGCCGGAAAAGTGCTCAAGGGCTAATAGAATTTACGAGGAGACCAATCAAACAAAGTTCATCATACCCTTTCCGGAAATGCTAGCAGGCTTTTTCTATTTCGATTTAATTTAGTTTTTCATTTCTTAATTGAATTAAAAGGGTCTAGAAATAACAAATAAAATGTGCTTTTATTTTATGTACAGTATATAATTATTTAAAAATTTATTAAGTACAAAAGAAATATTAGGGAAAATCAAATTAGATTCAGTAAAAAAAGTCTATGACTAATAAATAGGTTATTATTAAATAATGAGGATATACTCCTATAGGAACTTGTATTTATATTCATCAATTATATTGAATGATAAATAGTTTTATTACCATTACTTTCAGCAATGAGAAAACAGGGTAAGACAAAAGCCAAAGGCTAAAATCAATCGACAAGTTTTCCATCCATCCACAAAATTCAATTGAAAGCTGATGCAATGATGCGATGGAATAACCGCGAGTGTGTGTCTACACTGCACACAATGTAGGAGGATATTTTACAGAAAATATGCGGAAAATGTTTATGTAAACATAAAACAAAAGGAGGTGCCAGCCAGGATGATACGGAAGCGGATACATTGTCCTAGCAAAATACAGCAAAGGAGAGCAGCACAACAGGAGAAGTAAGTAAAACCGAATGGAACCGGAAACGGATCATGGTCTAAACGGAAGTGTTTATGCCATATGCAATGATAATCGCTGGAAAATTCCAAAGGGGTGCTGGGAAAAAGAACCGGAAGGCAAAAACCAGATAGCTACCGCAAATGCAATTAGCTAGATAAACAATAAAACTTTAACCAAAACAACGAGTCAACTTCGGGTCGCTGATTAACAAGTTGTTCGTAGCAGCTTCGAAAGGGGAATGAAAACAACATTTTTCAATTTCCAACCTAAAACCAGAAAAAAACCTAAACAAACAGAGAAGGGAAATGTTTCCTTTTTTCCGCCTGGGGGGCCCAACCCGAAATATTTCCACTCCGCCCCCATGTCGCACATAATTTTCACAACTATGCCGGGCCAATTATATAGCAATTAGAGCCAAATTACAAAACAACAATTCCAGCGATTGATCCAATTGAGGTGTGACAAATCACGGGATAATCATTAGTTGCAATGACAGAAGCAATCGAAGCAGCGTTTTCCGTATTTAATTCATTTAGTCGCTCAATATTCGCGTGATGTGGCCTCAAAAAATGGGCTGCAGTAGAAAACTATTTGGTTTCATCGCACTTTTTGGCTTTCTGCAACTAACAAAACAGGTGTGCATTCGAAATTATTAAATGGGATATCAAAGTTATTTTTTTTTTTAAATTTTTTTAAGTTTCATTGAAAAGTGGCAACAACAAATAGCAGTGATTATTTAATATCAAACTAAACCCAATTTAATTCTTATGCAAAAGTGTAAGGAAAGAAAAAGTTTGAAATATAAAAAGTATCAAAAAGTGCTGCCTAAATCTAATTAAAATATAAGTAAAATTGGATATACATAATATGTTTTGAAAGATATTTAAATTGTTTTTTTTTTTTTTTACAAATGTTATATTTGTATTTATTTGTTCAATAAGAAAATAACTTTTACATTTCCCCATTTGAACTTTGGAATATTTGTATAGTATAATACTAATAATTAAAAAAAATATTATGGAACCTATTTTAGCTTGAAAATTATTTTTTAATAATTCTATTTATTGCTTCAAAATTATTATTTGTTAGTTTTTCCAATTAAATGAAATTTGTTTTTATGCTAAGCACTGCTACACCATGAAACTAATGGGCGCCACATCGTGGGACACTCCTGGCTATGGCCTGAAGATCAACATGTTCGAGAAGAACAACTCGATGTCCTCGGTGACCTTTGTGCGCCAGGATGTGGCCATTCCCCTGTGGCACATAGTGCTCCTGCAACATCCCCGCAAGAGGAGCGGTGGGGCATCACAGACCCGGGCGGAGTCGCCTCGGACCCTCTACAATGCCACGACCAAGACCTGCGACTTCTGGAAATACATCCGGCACGTGTCCGCATGGAACAATGTGGCCAAGCTGGTACTCTCCAAGGGGGCCAGCAATATGAGCCTCGCCTGCCCCCTGAAGGCTGGAGTGTATGTCATGAATCGCATCCAAGTGCCGCCGGAAACGGCGATCCTCAAGTTCATGTATCACCCAAATACGGTGTATACTTTGGAAGGCACTGTCTACGGGCTCAATCCCAAGGATCGGGTGACTAAGAAGGCTCTGTGCCACTACGAGGTCAATGCCACCATCTTTAAGTCTTGTTAACAATTTGTGTTTTAGAATTTATCTTAACCGATTTTTAGGAAGGCAAAGGGAAATTACAGTCTTGCGTTCATAGTTTGTAAAAAGCAGGAGTATTTTATTTAAAAAACACAATAAATAAAAACTCAGGAAAAAATCAATTTAGTATGATTATTTAATGGTGCATTAAATGAGAGAATGTTGTCTGAATAACAATGATCAACTATATTTATGGAATTTATTTAAACAAATCATAGTTTCCCTAAAAATTACCATATTTCAAAGTTTTTCTTTCCTAAAATCCTTTCCTTAAAATATTCACCAATAAATTTCTTTTAAATCAAGTTTCAGTTCTATTTTTAAGAGTAAAGCAAGGCCAATCATAAATATAGTTTTTTACTGCAATCATTCTTGATTATTGTTGTTGTGTGTTGTGTGTTTTAAAGCGATAAAACCGAGTCCAACTGAATGCGAGAACACAAGAATTCAGTTGTCAGATTAAGGTGAGCCGGGGTTAAGGTGGTCGGGACACGTGCGTGTCGCACGTCAGCATAAGATTTTTAATTAAGTGCGAAATAAAAGTGGCAGGGGGAAGGGGAAGGGGGGGAATTTAAGCCCGACCAACGTGTACTTAACTGAAGTGAAAGCAACTGGCAGAAACCGCAAATCAGCAGAAAGAGATGCAGGCCATGCAGCACCTTGGAATTTTACGTTGGATTTTCATAATTTAAAAAAAAACTCCATTACTACAAAAAATAGATAAAAATAGTTAAATTAATATATATTTCAAGACCTGCTAATGTGTATATCCAAAATCCAGAAATTCAACAACAAATTAAATGGCAAAATATACAAATTCACGGACCAACTTCATTAAGTTCCAATTTAAATTTCAAATGCATCTGGCATATTCTCAAAAATTAGTTGTTTTTCGAACGATTATGGAACTCGGACTCGGTGGGGACACCAAATTGCGGCAATCAGATATTTTTGTGGCCGAGTTTTTAGTTGCATTTGCATTTTGCATGACCGCACGCACCTTAAAAATTCAAAAGGCACACCGAGGATCGAGGAGTGCAACTATGTTCCACATTCGGCTCGAACTTCTCTTGAATTTTTAATCAATTTTCGCTGCAGCTGTTGGTCGGCTGCAGAAATGGAACAACCAGAGAGAGATATATGTTCCTATATCTTGAGCGGGGCTAGGAATTTGGCTAATCGCTGCAAATAATTGGAGTTCATTTAGTTTTTTTAATTTTTTTTGTTTTTTTTTTGTACTGGCCAGAAAAACAATTGGGTTGCAAATGGAGGACACGAAGGACCTCCTGAACTGAAGTGAACCGAATAAGTGAATGACTAACTAAGTGAATGACTCCAGGTGGGACCGCCTTGAGCATG
>JAJJHY010004047.1:5139913-5158627 GCA_021224005.1 Drosophila setifemur
GAAAGATACAAAAAAAATAAAATGTAAACATTTTAAAGCGTAGAAGCAACGCCAAAGTTTCCTACAAAGAAGGAATTATTACACTTTTGGCCTTCATCTACTGCCACTACTTATTTTTCCCCCCCCCCATTTTCAGCGGAGTTTTCCTTGCGAATAAAGAAAGCGCTTTTCCCCCTTCCACTTGCGATTTTCCATCCGGGAAGCCGCCAACGTAGAAGCAGCTGTGGAAAATCCATTGCAAGTGCAAACTTTTCCGAATGAAAACAAGGAGGATGATAGAAGGGGGGGACAGGGGATTTCCAGGGGGACAAATGAGAGTCCTCCCACATATGTATGGCTTGTGGTCAAGGGATTTCCAAGCCAATGATGTTTGGCCAAAGGTTTGACTTTGATTTTGGTTTTAGCCTCTAAGCGTTCCAAGAAAGTCATGAATATAAGTGAAAGTTCAAGGGGGGAAATGAAAAATGGAAAATAAATTTAAGAACATCTGAAAATAGCCACAATTTAATTCAGCGCGCATTAAGTTATTATAAAATATTTTATTCTATATAAATAAGTTGGCTTATTTTGACTTTATCTGTGTCTTTATTTGTAACTTATTTCACTTTACAAAATACTTAGAAAAATTGCAAAGCATCTGGATAAAAGATTTTTACTAAAGATTATTGCCAGGGAACGAAATAAATAAATGAAATTAATATCCTTGAAGCCAAGTGGAAAATAATTTGCCAATTTGCCAGTGCAAGTATTTTCTTTGAGAAAATAGATAAAATAAGCAGGATAAAAACCTCAAACGCTGGAATTAGCAAAAGCATAGAATTCATTTATCAGATACTTTTTGCACTCTCCCTTGACATTTTCTTCCATTCATTCATTTCGAATTTATTTTCTACCGAGTTTTCTTGTTTTTGCTTTTGGTAATTGAAACGTATATTAAAAAAAAAAAAACACTTTGACAATATTCAGTAGTTATATTCATACTGTCAATCAATTTTTGACAAGGTAATCTGCTTTTAATGCAGGTGATTTTAGTTAGTAGTTTTCTTTATTTTGCTGTCTCTCAGTTTGAGTATCAATGATTTTTCGTTTAACTTGTTGATTTGCCATGTGGCAGATATCAAAATAAGCTTTTCGATTTCCTTTTGTACAGATTTTACAAAACATTTATGTTTGTCACAACCAATTTGACACGCATTCGAATGACACTTTAATAACAACCGAGTTCACCACGCTGCGGGTTATGAAAAGCAATAAAGTATATTTTCATTTTTGTTGACATTGTTTGGCAACAATTTCCCAAAATTTAATTGAACGAAAATGTTGTTGGAGGAGGGTCTAGAAAACCCATAGAAAGGTAAACATATTATGCTAACGACTGACATGTCTCGCAATCTCTGCGACGAAAATCCATACAAATTGCTTTGCATCAATTTTATGCAGCAATTTATTGATGAGTCGGTCATCAAAGTTCGATGTGAGATTCTCGGAGTCTGGTTAATGGGACAAAAGCAATTTGTATGTCTTTATCTACTTTTTTCCATTTTTTTTCTCTCGCCTTTTTTTTTTTTGTTTTTTGTTTTCTGTCTGAATTTAATGGCACAGTTTGTTTTTGCGAGAGCTCTCTGTCATCATTTGCGTGAGTAATTGCTGGATAAAGTGCTTGCAAAATGGACCAAGTTGTGATTTGATGGGCATTGGCACTTGCAACATGTTGCAACCAGATGCAGTAACCTCTGAACCCCAGAACCTTCCATATATATATATACATATTTTTTTTGTGTTGTGTTGTGTTGCCTCCTTGGGGGATTTCCCTTTGTTGCTTTATTGTTGCCATTTAAGCATCTCTTGAATGTTACGAGCGGACATAAAAAAAAAACAAGAAGAAGGAAAATACCGGGAGAGTGGAGAAAATATGTCAAGCGTGTGCTGGGCGATAAACCAGAAAGAAGCAGCTACAGATACAGATACACAGCCGCAGATACCGATACACAGCCCCATATAGGGAAATGCATGGGTGTGCGTGTGTGTGCGTGGGTGTATCTATGTGTCTGGCCATAACTTGAGGCGCCATTTAACTGCATTGCATGTTGGCTTTTTTAATGGCTCCTCTTAAATGCATGGCAAAAACGAGTCAATGGAGAAAAACCGCGGGCGGGGACATTTTCCAGCCCACAAGTGATGAAAAAAAAATGTGATTGTATTTCGGAAAAATTCACTAACTAGAACTTCGATTAGAAGGAAAACTAGTTGCATTTCCCTAGAGAGAAAATTCAAAGTTATATTGTGATTTTGATTGAATTAAATATCACAAACAAGTTCGTTAATTTTAGGAAAACTTATAAGGTTTTAATTGTTATGGGAAAATTATATTTTTAAAACAGATTTTTTAGAAAATCGATGTAAAGTTAATTTTGTAAATTTCTTAAAAATTATTAAAATATTTTATGGCTTGTTGAATGGTCAAGAAATCAATTCTTAAGAAAGGGTATTTCAAGCCTCGACTTTCTTCTTATCATAATTAAATTAATAGTTGATAATTTTTTTATTGAGTATTTTTACATGAGAAGACAACACTTGGGCCTAGTTCAGTGTTATCATCCAGAATTCGGGGGGTGCGATAAGGTTGGCAAACAAAACAGACGGAGCAACATCTGTTGCCGGCGGATCGGGTGGCCTGTTCCAAGGAGCAAAGAGCAGCCAAAGACACGTCATGCAAGCAGATACACTCGGAAAAAAAGGGGTCTAAAATAAAATGAAAATTTGCTAAGAGCGAAAAGAAAAAGAGTTCCCTGCATTGTTGATGGTTATTTATTTCGGAGAACCCAAAATTCTATAATTATATAATAAACTATAATAAATCGCAAACAAAAACAACAACAAAATATGTTACCTAATTAAAACAGATACCGTTTAAATAAAAATGTAAAATCCCAAAAACTTGGCTTTCAAAATGTCATAAAATAATATTTTGAAATCGTAAAAAATATTTTAAAATATGGGAAAAGAATGGACATTATAAATGTTTCACTGTGCGAGTTTTTAGAATTTTTTAAATTACTACAAACAATTTTAATTGTTTTGTTAATTTTTTCTCAGTGATTGATGAGAGAGCCTCAAGAAAAAGGGAGAGAGAGAGAGAGAGAGCGAAAGAGACCCCCGCCGATAAGCTGTGCTACATATAACCCGTCCCTCTGGGAGAGAACCGACTCAGTGGATCGCCGATTACCTTGAACGATGGATCGTTGGCAGAATCGTGTGGCGGTGATAAGTGGCGCCAGTTCGGGGATCGGAGCAGCTTGTGCCCGCATCCTGGTGGCCGCCGGCCTCCAAGTGGTTGGCCTGGCCCGACGCACCGATCGCCTCGAGAAACTCCGCCAATCCCTGCCCGAGGAGCAGCGGACGAGATTCCATCAGCACACCTGCGACGTGTCGCAGGAATCGCAGGTGGACACCGCCTTCGCGTGGATCGAACGGGAGCTGGGCGGTGTGGATGTGATGATCAACAATGCTGGCATTGTGCTGGGCGGCCAGCTGATCGACATGCCCACCAAGGAGATCGGCAATATCCTGCAGACGAATCTCATGGGCAGCATCTACTGCACCAAGCTGGCAGCGGGAAGCATGCGGCGCCGCAATATGGCCGGACATCTGTTCTTCGTGAACAGCACGGCCGGAGTGGCCGGCTACAAGCCGGATCCGGCCGATGAGAGCCTCAATGCCTACACGCCCAGCAAATTTGGGCTGACTGCTGTTCACGAAATCTGCCGACAGGAGCTCATACAAAAAGGATCCAAAATCAAAACCACGGTGAGAAGTTGATAATGGATATATATTAATATATATACATATACTTGATGTATATAGTATTTGTTCTCAGATTGGTTATGATATAATTTGGAAATATATATTTCCATTAAATTTATAATCAGATACTTTTTCCAATTAGGAAAGTTTAGATGTTGTTAATTCAGGACTAACTAATAAGAACCTTAAATCATAATTAATCAACAGTAATAATTATTTATCAACAGCTCGTTCTACAGTGAAACATAACAAAAGTCAATCCCAGAAAATCTCATTCAGTAATAATAATATTTAAATTAATAAAACTTCTGGAATACAATTTATGTTCCAAAGAATTAAATTTATTTTAAAATAAATTAAACTTGTATCTCTTTTTTATAAAGCATTATTTGTAGTAGATACATAAATGCATATAAAGTTTTCTACTACATTAATATGATAAATTAATATTTTAAAATAAAAAACAAATTTCCAAACAATTTGCAGAGCATCAATCCCGGCTGGGTGGCCACCGAAATCGTTCCGGACGAGACCAAGGAGAAGCTGGGCGAGGTGATTCTGCAGGCGGACGACGTAGCCCAGGCTGTACTGTATGCCCTCTCCACCCCCGCCCATACCCAGGTGGAGCAGATAACACTGCGGGCCGTGGGCGAGTTCTTCTGATTAGGGTCTTCCAGACCGATTTCTGGAGATAAGGTTCCCCCATTCGCAACCGAATCGAAGATTAGGTGGCTTGTAAGCCAAGCAATCGACACTCAATAATACACAATAGTAATCAAATAAAGGGGAACGACCTTCACAAAAACACAAGCACACACACACAAGCACACACCAGCACACACACAAAGACACCCACACACGCACACAATACCCGCACACAGATACGAATTCGGACCCCATTTGGCTGGCCACAAAATTGTTTACTCTCACCTCGTCGCTTTATTTTAGTTTGATTGTAACTGTTACGATTATTTGTGTTTTCGTATCGTTTTGTATCGCAGCAATAGCTAAATAAATAATTCAACGAATTCTGAATCGATACATTTGTGTTGATTTAAAAATTAATCAATCATTTTGCAGCGAGTTAACAATGCGGCCGAACTAAAATAAATAAATAGTCATTAAAATGTATGGGCAACTGTTCTCAACAGGTCAAAATAATAACTATGGATTAGCCATTAAAAAAAAAAAACAATTTAAAAGAGTACATTTTTTTATTTTAATATGTATAGCTAAATCAATTAAAAGGTGTTAAAAGTAGCAACTACTAAAAACTCTAAATCATTAATTTCGAATTGTTTCCAAAGGTGTTAAATCAATTACCAATGCATTAATTTTCCCCACTTTATCCATATTTATGTGTTGCTAATATAATTAATTAATGCAATTAATACACTTAACTTTTTCCAATGGATTAATATATTCAACTTGTGGCTTAAAGATACGCATTCGAACAATTTGCAAACATTTTAAATGATTAAATTAAGTCGCATGTTCCCCATACGATCAGGAAGCAACCAAAAAAAAAAGACCCAAAAAACTTTCCGATGTGCTTTTAGTTGTGGCGAAAATAGTTCGGTCGGACTTCTAACTTTTGTGAGCCAAAAAGTTATTTGCCGTCGCCACATAATTATGGAATTAATTTGAAAATATTTCCCTCTTCGAAGTGAGGGGAATGAGTGTTCGGTAAAGTGGGTAAGTCAGCTGGATGAATAGCTAAGGCGAAGCGAAGCTACCGCGAATATTACGCATACGCATTCGCATACGCATATTACGTATACGCCATATCGCCCCGATCCGAACACAGTTTGGTACTTAGCTCAACCTCATTGGGGCATGTAATTGCACCAGCTTCGCGGATAGCTTGGCTTTTTCCGAGCGGACCACCGAAAAAATTAAATAACAAAAAAAAAAGAAAAGAAATTAACAAATTTTCCAACATTTGCGCCGCAAAGTTTCACGAGTTCGTGCGGTCCGCGGCTGTCGGGGAATGGGATGGGTAGGATTCCGGGGATTAAGTCAAATTGCGAGGAGCCACATCATGTACAGGACCCATATTATCTCAACGTAATTATTTTATTTCATTTTTTTTTTTTTTTTTTTTTTCCGCTCTCCTTGGCATTCCTGGACTGCGAAAAGGCAAAGTTTCCGTCCGCATCCCTTTTTTTTTTTGGGCGTCCCTCATTTGAATGCTCGAATATCAGCGGAAAAGTGAAAACTTTTCTCAAACCTTTTAATGACAGCCCATCGTCACATATGTTGCTCTATCTGAAATTCTATTGACTTGTCTTAACTGGAATTTCTTCGGTTTTTTGGTACTAAATATTTATGTTATGATGTAAATGCTAATACAAAAAAATATGGCAATTTTTCGGGAAATACAATTTAAAAGCTTATAAAAATTATATTGTCATTTTTCAAGAACTAAAATGGCTCACTAAAATTAACAATTAACAAGTACGCATTAATTGCAGCTTTTTAAAAAATTTTAAATATATTTAATTTCCAAGAAACTTGTGCTGGTTTATCCAAAATATTTTCAGCTGTCTTAGTTTATTAATATTTTATTTAATCATCTGCATATTTTTCATACTTTCGATAGAAATATTTTTTAACATTTAAGCTTATTCAAATCATTTTCGAACCATAAATCAAATTATTTTTTAACAATTCACAAAATATCTATTGGCAGAGTATCTGAAACTTCGTCCACCAGAATCTTAGCTTCCGTTCCATGTTCGGTTTTTTTTATTTTTTGTTATATAAAGTTTCTGTTTTTGTGATATGTGAGATGGCTGCCTAGTGTATCTGCTAAATGGAGAAGGGTTCGAGGGTATTTGTGTTATGTGTATGTTGGCAGCGTTGCCAAGGAGGCCGCCGCTTCCTGTCTGTGTGTCAGTTAGACAAGTTTCCCTTTGTTTGGCAGCATCTCCCCTCCACCCTCCACCCTCCCCCCTGGCATCTAGCACTTCACTCATTTCCGGCATTTTGTTTTAATTAAATTTATAACAAATGTCATATAGCGCCGAACTTTTCTACCAACAGCCAACAGCCAACATCCAACAACTGGCAACCAGCATGCGAAATATATAATTCCCCGCTGCACTTTCTTTGGCGGCACTTAAAGCCAAAGCCAACTCAGAAACTAGTAGTCCTCGGCTTTTCAACGGATTAAATGAAATTTATGTGAAGAATAGAACGATGAGGGTCATCCAAAAGGAAGCTCTTGAGCTCGACAAACGGTAATGGGGCCGTGGAAGCCGGGATTTACTATACTTCCGTGGCCCTGAACTTCGTTTCGTTTCGGATAAAGTTTCTCATATATATATATATATATTTATTCAACAATTTTGTTTGGCTGATTAAAATAGTTTTAATGGCACTAAAAGCTAAGCCAGTTTTGTAAATAGATATCCAGCTGCAGTTAATTATATTTTAAGAGGACGAAGGACTCTCATAAATTTTTGATAGGTACATTGAATCATTAAGTTTTTATTCTATTATAAAAACTACATTTATTGGCTAAACAAAATCTTTATTGGTGCAGTATTAACAATCCAACTTAAATTGGGAATTAAATTTATCTAATTTGAATAATTTAATAATAAACATTTAATATACTAAGAGCTAAGCCAGTTTTCTGTTTCCTTTAATTATATTTTAAAAGGAAGACTTCCAAATATTTTTATAGATATTTATATTGAATGATAAAGTTTTTATTCTATTATTGGTTTAAAAATGTATGTATGCTTTATTAAGTATTCAACAATTAAACTAAATATAAGATTTTAATCAATTAGTTATACTATATTAATTAAAACATTTAATATCTATTCAAATATTAAACATTTCGATTTTAAAATTATAAGAATACCGAAATAAAATATTTCGAGAATTAATTTAACTGCACCACACAAATGACGTATTTCCCGAAAATTGTAATAACATTTTCCACTTGCTTCTCGGCCAGCTTACCAGCATTTCCATGACCTTAAAAACATAAATCCAATTTAAACATGTATCGCAAAAGCAGTTCAGTTCGGTAACGAAAGCTTTTTGCAGGGCGAATTTATTTACTGGCTTAACCCGTTTAAGTGAAATTCGTTTCGGCCAAAAGGTCCAGCCAACAGATATCTGAAGGATCTGCGGGCCAATGGACACGGGGGCAGTGGGCGGTGGGTGGATATGTGGGCGTGGCCAGGCAGAAGCTTGTTGTCCAAACAGCCAACAACAATATGCAACATGTTTATGGCATTTTTCGGCCCGGTCCTCGAGCATGCTGGCTCCTTTTTCGTGTTATTTTCTTTTTTTTTTGTACTTGTTAAGAAGGGGATTGGATCCTTGTAGATCCCCCTTCCCCTGCTCCTGCCCCTGCCCCACCCACCAATGAAACTTGCGGGGGCGGGGTTGATTGAGGAATTTTCGGTTTGCAGTTCCTTTGGCCAGAGAATGCAATGAAGCTTTTGCTATTGCTGTGGTTGCCGCTAGTTTCTCTGCTATCGACATTTACTTTATGAAAAACACCCACTGCGAACTCCGAGCCACCTATCCGCATTCCCAGCCCACACACACACACACCCACCCACACTCCTGGCCACTCTGAGGACTCTGTTCGGGACAGTTGTGGCAAATATGTGAATATGATGACCTTTGAGGCCCAAAAACACAAAAGGTTTGCAGCCAACCTCAGCGACGAAATGCTGAGGAATTTTGGGAGTACGAAACGCAATTCAGATTGAAAGCCTAAATTTAGAACGCAACTTAGCAGGGACTTTAATTTGCATCACTAAAATCGAATTTTGAATATGGCTATATAAAGTATAACCCTCTTAAACTATTACAATAATTTATAAACTGATAGGAAGAGTTATTCCTTGATCAGCATTATTTTTGTTGTTATTTATTTTATTTTTTTGGCCCACTTAAAAATTTTGAATAACTAAATTTGAAGTTTGAATATGGCTATATAAAATATAATAAGAGTATTCGTACAACCCTCTTAAACAATTACAATAATTTATAAAATTATAGGACTAGTAATTCCTTGACCAGAATTAATTACTATTATTTTTGGTCCACTTAAAAATAACTCAAAAATTACTACTGCAATTTTCTACTTTATATGCAGATTAAGCCCGATAATTGCAGGTCAATTGAGGAAGTATCTCATTCATGTGATTGCTCATCTCATGGGATTGTCAATCATCGAATGCTCCTTGGCACGATGGCTAATTTTCGGGTTACCCAATTTTTGGGGATAATCAGTGCTCCGGCTCCAGACACATCACATCTCACATTGTCAGGCAATTTGCAAGCCAAACAAAGGCAAACAATAAGTGCCAGGAAAATTGCCAAACAGTGTCTCATCGCCAACTGCAGATTCGGGGCATTGTGATTTTCTGATTGATGTGGTCCACACACATGGTCATGGACATGGAACCGATGGAGGACTACTCCACTCCACTCCACACCTGCCCTGTCGAGCACTCAACTCAAGAAAATTTCATAAAAATGCAAAAACCCAGATGTGAAAGGGTGTGGGCCTGGGGATAGTTCAAACAATACCAGAGACAATCAAACTGCACAAATATTAGATAGTTCAGAACGAGGCTGACGAGTGGCAGAAAACTCTGGGAAAACTCTTGGGGAAATGGTGGGAAAACCATTTACAATGCAGTTGACAAACAGATTTTTGGGATTGGTTTACTTAGCATTTGCATTAAATGAAGCCACGTACTATAACTATAATTGAATCGAAAGATATTTGGGCAAATCTGCTAAATTTGTGCCTTAATTGGATTAAGTCAATATTGGAAGAGCCCAGCCCACTCGATGACTTCGAAATGCTCGCCGGGGATTTGCATCCATAATGAGCGGGAATCGAATATTTAATATCAGAAATACACACTGACTTTATGGTAACCCAAAAATATATCTTTCAAATTGCGCTTGAATTATGGAAAATATATATAATAGTTCTCTGGTAATGTGCATAATTAAAATAAAACATTTCGGTATTATTTTTCACGCGGTTTGCTAATGTATCATATTTTCTTTGCATTTATTTGTTATGTTTTATTTTCGGCTGCAAAAGTTTTGCCCCATTAAAATTATCAAATATTTTCTTTCACAATTCCCGGTATAGGGTATTTGTTCAGTGTACCTGAAACAACGCTTATTGAATTACCTTCTGCCCCCCGATTTTCTCTGCTTTAGGCTACGTACAAAAAAAAACCGAAAAAAGTATCTCAGAACTGCAGAATAATGGCGTATTAACTTTATGCCAGTTGCACATAAAATAAATTGCGCTCACCGTCTCACTTACATGATTATAAACTTTTCACTTTTCCTTTTTCCAGCTTTTCCTGGGCATTCTTTAAGCCAATAATGGCGAAGAAAAAGGGCTCAAGATCCAAACGGAAAACTTGTAGCACATTTTGTATAATTGTAAACAGAAATTGGCAAAGAAAACTTCGAGAGAGGGGAAAAAGTTTTTTCCAGCCTTTTCCCATAATTTTTGCTTTGGGAAAGTTTTTATTCTATTTTTTGTTGTTGGTCAAGCACGCTTAAGTTGGTCATTTTTGGGGATTGTGTGTGAGGCTATTACATAGTGTTAACAAACAAGAAATAAGGGGGAAAAACTTAACAAACCTAAGCCAAATATGATAATAGTTATGGATATTTTCACAGGCTAAAAGGATTTATGGGGTAAAAAAAGCTTCTCTTTATTATTATTTAATTTGGAATTGCATTCAGTTAATAGAGGATAATATTTGTTACAAAAAGTCAAAACAATTAATCAGAAATGTTACTGAAACATACAAATACTCTACTACCAATAAAAACCATTTCAATAAACGGATCGATTTCACGAGCACTTTGGCAAATTTAAATGCATCTCCTTGACTCGGCATTAAAGGGGATCCTTGGGTGTGTATTTTTTTTGTGATGCCCCTGTAAGCCGCTTAGTGACGACACAAAAGTCAGTCACCAGGACGAGTCCGGGAGGCAGAACACAATGAGAGGAGCACCAGGACGAACAAAAATCGAGAAAAAGACGGCAGAGACGGCTCAGTTTCCGTTTCCGGCCGGCTCTCGTTACCTCCACGTCAAAACGGGGGCCTTTTAAAATACAAGTATATATATAATAAACTTCCAACTCAACTCGACTCACTCAAGTTCACTCTCAACCAGTTGAGTGGTGCAATTTATATATATATATATTTTATCGCCCGATATCCAACCGAGTAATTACACGCAACATGACATGGCCAGCAATAAAAATTGCGTATACGCAATCGATTATTATGCGATTATTGGAGGGGCCAACGCTTCCGGCCTCGTTCACGCCTCCTCAGGTGCCATAAAATTGTCAGCGCCAGCAACTGTAACAGTCCTCGGAAAATCCTGGAAAACATCGCAGCATTTCCACCGCCCATCTACCGCCCACCACCCACCTGCCACCTGCCAGGTGCCACTTGCCACTCAATGCCACGCCTACGCAGTTTACATAGCAGCTTTTTGCCAGGAAACTCACTAAAGTTTCAGCCTCGAAGGGAAAAATGTAGAGTGCGACTAAAATATATTTGAATAGATTCTTTTTTTTTTTGTATCTCAACTGTTAAAGGGAAGGTATTAATTTATACATAAAAACCAACAGATGCGCTTCTAAATATTTTGCTTTATTTTTTAAGCCATTTTTTGCAAATAAAATTGGTGCATAAAGTCAAATCAAATCTTTCTTTATTGTTTGCATTTTAAATGAAAAAATAAAACAAATTTTATACATTGTAAATAGTCAAAATGGAACACAAATAGCAGCTGTGTGTTATTTATGGTTCTAACTTCTTAAGCCTTAAATATGGGGATTATTTTATGGAACCCAAAAAAAATAACTTCTCTTTGATGCTAGTACATTAAATGCTACCAAAATATGAAGTCAAATAATTCCTAAATAAAATTCAAATATATTTTAAACCTGGAAAATGTCAGCTATGTCAGCTAGATATATTTAGCATTTTAAAATAGACTAGAGTGGAAAAAGCTGGAAAAGACCAAGAGAAAAGGATAAAAGACAGCTGCAAGTATCCTGGAGGGATGGACAGGGAAAAAAGCCTTGTGCAATGGCCCAGGGTAAGTGATTTGCATGCCAAATTGATGATAGTTTGTTGATAGTCTGTTGATTTTTTTCTTAAGTAATTTTTTTTTTTGCCGGCTGTCGGCTGTTGGCTGCTTTTTCCCCCTTTTGCAGCCATTAAGCTGATTTGATTGGAGAGAGAGAGAGTTGTGTGTGCGGGTATAATCGATTTATCGAAATGCAATGATGAATTTGAGAAAGCTTTTAGCTGTAATGAAATCACAAAAACAGCAGTCACCCATCGACCTTTTGATTAACTTTCGATTCGCACTTTTTAATGTAAACAATGAAAGAGAAAATTATTTTTTTAAATGTTATTTTTCGTTAATTATGGTGTTTTAATATACCTCCTAGAAGGAACTAATAAGAATAATCCACAAGGAAATGTAACATTTAAAAAGCATTTTACATTTCCTAGATTAAATTTCATTGAAATATATTTAATTTTAGCACCGCAAACAATAGGAATATCCACAAAGCCTATTTAAAAGTCCAAAAAAAAACCTTTTTGTTAACCGAATTACAAACTTTGGGATTTTTCCAGGCAATAAATCGACGCCACTTAGCACTTTGCAATTATGGTATAAATTTCTAGCCAACAAAAAACCATCTTTCTCGCAACGGTGAAATTAAAAATACATGTAATTTCAGCAGAGCAAAAAAAAAACGAAGAGCTTCGGAAAAAGTTGCCGGACAAAAGATAAAGTTCCTCAACTTTCTATGGACAACATGCCTATCATTTACACACAGAACGAACAAGTGAGTGGAGGCGTGTTAAACTGGGGTCAAACTTGTAACAAAGTTTTTAATTTCTAATAACGACACTGAACTCTCGCCTCGCCTCGTCTCGCCTCGTCTCGTCCCCTTCAAAATGGCAAAAATGGCCAAAAGTGCAGGGCCAATAAAAACAGGACCCCAACAAAATTTTCATTGCGGCTAATTGCGAGTGCGTTGCGTTCCGTTGAGTTCAGTTCGGTTGGGCAAAGTGACTGCACTCGAGTCGGGTCAACTTTCGATCGAAGCTATTTGCACTAATTAAAAATCCATCAAGTAATGAGAAACAGACACAGACAACGGCAGGGCAGCGGAAATACAAGTACCTGGGGGGGCCATAAGGAAAATTCCTTCGAATGGGGGGGGGGCCAGGACCATCCACTGATTAGGAAAACAGTTGAAAACCATTTATTTACAACAAAAATGATACTGGAAATGGCTTAATCACTCGAATGGGGTTTGCTTTTGAATGCTCTGGGTTATTTATTCTTGATTCATATTTATTCATCAAGTCAATTGCTTAGATTGGCTAATTAATTTTGGAATTTCCTAATAGTAATATTAATAGAATTAGTTGAAAATATCAAAAATTTTATATTGCTAATTTTGCATTGAATTTTCCATTTTTAAAATTTTATTTTCAGTAAATATTTTGTAAGAAAATTTTTTATTAGCTGATTAATTACAAAAAATACTTAATAAATTGCTACAAAAAATAGATGACTACTTTGAAAGTTCAAAGATATACATATATAATTTCTTTTAATATTTTTGTAATTTAATTCTTGTTGTAATCTTGTTTATATCAAATTTTAACCCATTTTGTACTGGCACAGTTGCAATAATTGTGGTTTCACCCATCAATTATGAAGTCAATCGTAATTCAGTTGCACTTTGCCAGGCTCCTTAATAGTTTTTCCAAATGGAAATGCCATTAATCTCAAAGGCAACACGATTCATATCATTCGAACGACACCTTTCGGACAAATTAACATTGATATTTGGGTCAGACAACGGGTTGGTTTGGTTGATTGCCAATGGCAATGGCAATGGCAAAGTGCAAGTGCGATAACGAATCGGTATGATAGTTATATACGATGATTAATGGTCTTCATAAATTTGTATATAATTTGTGACTACTTCCACCCAGTCGAAGAATCATTTAAATAAATTATTTACGAATGCCTACAAAGTTTCGTGATGCTTCGTTTGGCAAAATGGTGGCGCAAATAAATTCCACAAATTTAACAAAATATTTATTTATTCAGCAAATTTTTATTCAAAACTATGAATGGGGGCAAAAACCAACCACTAGACAAACAAATTAGCTTCGGTGATAATATTATGAAATGCTTAGTAATGGCATATTCATAAATTTATCTCCCCGAATGGTTGTATTTATATAGCATAACTGTGGAATCATTGGATATATATATATATGTGCACACGGCCAGCCGTCCCATTCCGTTCATCATTACAATTCAAATATTTATGCGGCCATTGTTTTCCGAAGCGTTTCTTATTTATTTATTTAAATTTTCATTTCAATTTTCATTTGACGTCATTTCGATATCGATTCAATTCGATGAGATTTGATTTGTTTCGTTTTCACTTCCCAGTTTCCCCAGTTTCACCAGTTTCCCATTTTCCCCATTCAGAGTCTTCCGCATTTTGTCGCCTCGATCTCCACCCACCTCCCCCTTCGGCTTTTCCTTTTGTTTTATTGATTACGCACATTTGAAAATCAATCAGCGAAGAAATCGCTCGGGAACATTGACTGAAGTTTTGTTTATTTGTACATTTTGCAGTCACTTTTTTGCTTTTTAGCTGGTTTTTGCTGGATTTTGATTCTTTAATGTAGCCACGGCCAGGCACTTTGCTGCTAATGGCCAAAATTCGAGGGTCTAAATTGCCATTGAAATGATTATTCGAGGCCCCGAGACACTGAGGTCATTGTTTTTTTTATATATTTTTTTTTTTAAACAATCGAGAATCAACTATATGAGTGTTTCTACTTTAATTTAATTGCGTTAAGTATATTTATAAAATAAAACTAAAATATTCACTTAATATTTCATTGATAATTTCCCCTAAGACAACCCAAAATTGGTTAAATTTTGATTCACAAACCACAAGAAACAAAACCAAAGCAAAGTAAAACCCATTTGCGTACGTATACTTGATATAGCCACTCAACCCATTTACGTATACTTGATTTATTTTCCCCTGGACTGGACTTTTTTCGTGTGTCTTTGTTTTTGTTTCATCAACAATTCACAAAAGGGCAACGCATCCTGGGAGTTAAAGCTGTCTGGACTTTTATGTTTGTATTAAGGAATGCGCCAGAGAATACCGCCAGGGCAGCCACCGAGGAAAATTCAAAGAAAACTCTCCTAACTGCAGGCAATTTTTCTATTTTCCACATCATTAGTTTTCAATGAATATATATTTTTGTTGTAGTTTCAGCTGGNAAAGTGAGCAGCGAGAACAAGTTCAATAGCTTCCATAAATCAAAAACACTGCCCGAGGGGAAGGAGAATTTTCCTTTCCTTTTTTTTTGTTGTATTTTATTTCTATATTTTTCTTTTCGGGGATAAGTGCGTGTGTTGTGCTGCTCGGGGCAATTGTAATAGAATTAGTTTATTTTCTCGTATTTGACTTCTTGTCGCACGTTAAGTAAGCAATCTGAGAACACTGATTCCCACAGAAAATCAAAATATAATATATATACTATATATCAGAAATTCATGCACGAGCGACATTGGGAAATCATTTGATGTCTGACCCACAACATCTTCATTATCGCCTTCAATTATCACTATCATCATCATCATCATCGTCGTAAACATAAACAGAACAAATTCCGTGGCAAAAGAAAATATTATTTCGCTGGCAAATCAAGCAAATCAAGAGAATCAAAGTAAATACCCAGGACATAGCTCCTAAAACAGGAATACAAAAAAAAAAAAATAATAAGAAATGCCAAAGGCATTGACTTCTTAGTAACCAATGGCCAATGGCCATTGAATGAAATCAAATGTCCACTTTTCCGCTTATTGCCGAAGCTGAATGAATATTTCATTTTTGGAAAATGTGAACGGTAGAGATATTTACCTATCATTAAAACGGGGCCAAGAACGACCCGGGGAGTAATTTACCTCCTCTTTTTTATCAATGTTTTTTTTATTATTATTTTTACCAGGAACCAGAAACCAGGAACCTGTGTGTTAGGAACCCTCAAATTGACCATTAAAACGCCCATTTTTAGGGAAGGCAATGTTTGTCCTATCGGCAAATGACTTTGTCATCAGGTTTTTCAGTCACAAATTATATATCCCCAATGTGGAACATTCTTCAAAAATAGAATGTAAATGGAAGGAGCGGGTTCTTTTTGGTTTAAAAAAAAGTGTGGAAACTTCGATTGGTCTAAAAGCAATTTAATTTACATAAAGAAATGTAGTTTACCAAGCATTTTTTAAATGTATCTTTAAATTTGTTATTATGATAATAGCTACATTTTCTGCTAATTGATCTGTTAATTATCCATTCATTTGTTTGCTAATTCATTTCGCCTACAACATTTATGTTCACTTGTTTTTTATTTATATTATTTTATCATTTACATTGCGGTTGGCCATCGCTTTGGCTAATTGCATGGATAGCGGCGTTTCACAAAAACGGCCCGAACAAAGGAAAACAATTTTCCACGATGCTGATGAGGCGGCAGCAGAAAATTGCAAAGGGGAAAATGAATGCCCCCGACATGTAATTAACCGATTTGCATTAGAAAACATCCCAAAGCCAGAAAACAAAGGAGCAAAAAAAAAAATGTCCCGAAGACAGAAGACAAAATGAGGGACCCATATATGTAAATGTAAATGACCGCATTAATACATTATTTTTTCTTTTTTTTTTTTTTGTTTTCTGCATACTTTTGCAGGGCTTTGACTGGGGGCAGGAAAAACCGCAGTAACACTCGGTTTTTGGCCACAGCTTTTCAATTTTCTCCGAAAGGCACAGAAAACATCAAAGTCAATGAAAAGGAAAAACTTGACCAAAAGTACAACAAAAATATTAAAGTAACAAATTACTTGTTACTTGTTTAAATGTAAGAAAATTTCGAATAATTTGTGGCCAACTGTCAGCTGAAAAGCCTTCTTAATAGATTTATTTTACCATTTACCTAATGAAATTGTTCCAGGAAGCTTTTGCGACGTTGATAAATGATTTTCTACATGGGTAATCTTATATTACTTTAATATATTCTTTCTTTAATATATATGCTTAAATATATTCAATCCAAAAGGCAAATGGCTTCTTAATATTCATCTCCACCTTTAGTGATGTAATTTATTCACAACACTCTTTAGGGTCCACTTGGAGTTTTCAAAAATTCTTGGAAATGAGTAGAATTGAAATGAAACTGAATGAATTTGGGAGAACTCCATACCATTTCGATTAGAGAAAGTGAAATGTGAAATGTGACAACGATGCAAAATACCCAAATGAAATGGAATTGTTGCCCACAAAAAACTCGTTCTCACTCGCTCTGGTCCTGCGAAATGTTTCTATTCTTGGGCGAAAAGTTGTTCCTTGTGATATTTTATTTATATTTCATTAAATATAAATGCGTTTGCCTTCCAGTTAAGTTGAGTTTCAGTACAGTTCTTCGTTTCCCTTTTTTTGCTGAACCCATTCGGACCAACAAGTTGCCAGTTTTCTCCTTTTTTTTTTGGCAGTCTGGAAAACCACTTTCCCTTCTTTTCGGTCTCGGTTAAACAAAACAGCAAACAGCAGAAACGTTATAATAATAATAATAAAAGAGAAAGCAAAGGAAAGTAAAGGAAAAAGTCGGCGAAAGGGGCAGCCACAGCGGCAATTATAAAATAACAAAATGTGGCTAACACACAGGATAACAAAACAAAAGGCCATTGACTCTGGCTGTGGCTTAAAGCCGCCTTTTGCCTTTGCCATTTGCCATTTTCCATTTTTCCACCAGTTCGTTTTGGGTCACACGGATTTTTACTCTCAACTCTTTCGCCTGTTTTATGCACAGTACGAAATTTATTTCAATAAAACGAGAAGGAATAATTAGCATAATATTAAGTGGAAATTCTTAATGGTATTTCAGTTATCTTTAAGCCGAAAGAAAATACGTCTTGAAATGTTATCAGATATTTTTTTTAATTACCAATTTCAAAATTGTTAAGCATTTCAATTGATTTAATGATATATTCCATTTCAAATATATATTTAAATATTTGCAAATTTTTCATTGAAATCAATATTAAACTAAATTTCTTTCAGTTTAGTGTATTGCAACAACTAGTTCTTGATTTCATAAATATTGCCAATGAGGAACAGAAAATCGATCTAAATTGTTTGCCAACCCGGAAACTGTTCCAAGTCCTGACCAGACCAGCTCCATTCAGTTCGGTTTGGTTCCGTATATAGTAGTTGAGTTGAGTTGAGTTTAGTGGATCTCGAGGGTTCAACGACACGCCATTAGAAGGTCGGAGGAGGTCGGAGGAGGTCGGAGGAGGTCGTAGGTCGGAGGAGTGCTGGCCTAGTAGTATTAAGTTCCTGGGCTCTTTTCCTCAACGATTGCGTGCCATTTATGAAGCTATTTCTTGAGCACCGTTTGACACCTTGGCCCAGATAAGTTGAGCAATTTATGTTACATGGCAGCAGCTTAAATTTGTCATCGCCAAGTTTGCTCAGCCCCGTTTAGACGGACTGATGGACTTGGCCCGAGATAGGGTGTTGAGCGTTGTTAACCCGCCTGGAATAATTCATTATCCATCCCCCACCCGACATTGACAAATCGCTTTCAAATCGTTCTTTTTAATGACTGGGAAGGTGGATGGTGGTATTGTGGCTCGATTTTATATTGTTTAAATTATTTAACTGATCTATTTTAGTTATCTTAAATTTTAAAACATTATTTTATCTTTCAAATGTTTTTATTATGGTGTTTTGATTTTATCTATTTTAAGGTA
>JAJJHY010004047.1:5161525-5204069 GCA_021224005.1 Drosophila setifemur
TCTTAATGCTAGTTAATGAGCTTAAAATTATATTTATATATAGATATATATATATATATATATATAAATAGCACAGATGTCAAATGGAAAGGTACAAAAGATACTGAGAGCAATTAGTTTCTATTGAAAGGGAGGGATTGGATTTAGTTTTATGAATGCATTTTCTTTTCTCGGGAATTTCAATGCAAAGGAGGTTTTATTTTAATTGGTTTAATCTGATTTATATAGTGTATGCAATTATAATATCTTATAAATTGCTATGCTAGATTATCCTTTAATTGGTTGGCTTTTTTATAAGCAATATTTGTGGGAGATACATATGATGCAAAGAATTCATGTATGATTTTTTATTTGTTTGAATAGCTCATTTCATTACGAAACGAATTTTGCATTTTCTTGGGATGCAGAACATAAACCAAATCTGCTGACTTGGCTATATTGGAAAGGTACTCAAAAAATATTCCCCCCATCCATATGTACAATTTCTTTAAAAGGCGAGCAACATTTTTATTACAACAATTTATTTGATGGATATATTAAAAAAAAAAATACGTTCAATGATGGGGAAACATTTTTATATTTATTGGCAGTAAAATCAAAGAATAAAGATGCAAAGATATTTCAATATGCTGAGCGGTCTTGCAATGAACGAAGGCGATGAGCAGAGCTCCCCGAGTGTGACCAAAAATCAAGTTAAAAGTTTAACCGACCGCAACAGGTGCAAAAACAAGCGCCTTTCCATCGGCCAAAAATGGATGCCATAATGGACAAATTAGTGGGCTTTCCTCCTTAAATCCCATATCTACCCGTCTCTCTCTCTCTCTCTATCGGTGGGCGTAATCGAAGGGGCGTGTAGCCAAAAATAAAGGGAATTTACAGTCAGACAACAACAGACAAAACAAAAACAAAGTCAACAAGCAGTGTGGCCCGGGGCGGATTCAAAAATGAATTTCCACGAATTTCCAACCTTTCGACGCTTCGAAGGATGCAGGCCGAAGGACGCAGGACGCAGGACATCAGGCAGCTAAATTTGGGAAGGTAGCCTCTTTGCCTTTGAGGCATTTACGGTATTTTCGGTTATTTTTTTTTGTTGTGGAAAAACAGGAGGAGGTCCTGCGACACACACACACGGTTGCCAAATATTTGTTTCCGCATTTTAATGCTCTTTTAAAGTCCATGGAAAATGTGTGTGCGGGGAAAAGGTTTTTGGGCAACAAAAGGGAAAGTCTTAGGGAAATATTAAAGTATTTCAGTGCATTCGGTTGTATATTTTTGTATATCTATTGAATTTAGTTACATTGTATAAATATAAACATGCCCATTTGAACTACTTAATTATTCATTGATCATTCAAGAAATAATTGAACAAAAAACAATTCAATAAATTTTCACAAATACCTCTTACTCGAAATTGATTTTGTTCTGATGTTAAATATGTAAATAAAATATATATATTAACAATTATTATACCCCCTTACTACTGAGTAAATGGGTATTGGCATATGACTCATCTAACTGAAATTTTATTAAGCCACGATTTAGCTAAAAATAAGGGGTATCCCTTGGTCGGGTGACTCGAGCATAATGCTCCTTTTTGTTTTTAATTAAAATGTTCACAAATTGAATGTTAATCCAGCCATTACAATCATTGGCATGTTAAATGCTCAAATTAATTAGTCTGGGGATTATGATTGTGAATTGTAAAACAATTTAAATCTTTTACTGTACCGACATTTTTTTGTTTTGGTAATTATGAAACTGTTTAAAAGCTTCTCAGATTTAAATCAAAGAATTGGGTTTTATTAATATTTAGCTAGAGTAACGAAAGTGCGTTGTTTTTGGCTTTCGTCATTGTGTTTGTCTTTTGGTTGCTGGTTTTTTGTTGCTTTTATTTACCATTAATTTTATGCTGTTTTTTCCTTCGCACTTTTCCCTGTGTTTTATGTATATTTTTTTTATTTTTCGTTCGCTTTTTGTAATTCGAAAAAAAAAAACTTTGTCGCTTGTTGCGTTGACGTTAACGTTGACTTTGCCACAAGTTGTTGGCATTGTTTTTGGGGCGACTTTAACTAAAACTTTAAGATGGTGGAGAAACGGGTCCAGGAATGGCGCAGGAAACTGTAGTTGGCAATGAGAAAATTTTCATTTTCACTGCGCTTGGCCAAACAGCAGCAAACGGCACACCAAATGAAAATGGTGGCAACGACNCTTTTTTTTTTTTGGTAATTATGAAACTGTTTAAAAGCTTCTCAGATTTAAATCAAAGAATTGGGTTTTATTAATATTTAGCTAGAGTAACGAAAGTGCGTTGTATTTGGCTTTCGTCACCGTGTTTGTCTTTTGGTTGCTGGTTTTTTGTTGCTTTTATTTACCATTAATTTTATGCTGTTTTTCCTTCGCACTTTTCCCTGTGTTTTATGTATATTTTTTTTATTTTTCGTTCGCTTTTTGTAATTCGAAAAAAAAAACTTTGTCGCTTGTTGCGTTGACGTTAACATTGACTTTGCCACAAGTTGTTGGCATTGTTTTTGGGGCGACTTTAACTAAAACTTTAAGATGGTGGAAACGGGTCCAGGAATGGCGCCGGAAACTGTAGTTGGCAATGAGAAAATTTTCATTTTCACTGCGCTTGGCCAAACAGCAGCAAACGGCACAGCAAATGAAAATGGTGGCAACAACAACAAAAAAAACCTGGCTCCGAGAATTGGTTTGGGGGGGGAAACGCACGCTCCACACATTTGCAATGCAATTTTCCGCACCGAGCTTTCCCGGCGGCGGCGAAAATTCGCCCTTTCATGCGTTGCCCTGCGTTCCCGAGTTATGCGTCAGACAAAAGTTATTAAAAAGTCTGACTGAAGGCACGGGCCAAAACAGAAGGAGCAGGAGCCCGGGCAGAGGCCAACAACAACAACAACATAAAAAACAAAAAAAAAACTGGAAAAACAAAAGGAAAAATTAAGTTTCCCCGCCGCGGAGGAGATGCCGGCGGGAGGGCCTTGAAAGTAATTCTGCTTCCTATTTCCCCACGGGCCCCGCCCGCTCCTCACTCCCACTCCGCGTCCTTACATTTCCCGGGAAGCGGGAATATGTACAAGTACATCCCGTGCACTTCAGGTGTTATTTCTTTCAACAATTTCGACTTTCGAATTCAGTTACCCAGCAAGAAGTTCATTTATCATAAATAGCTGCCGGCGGAATTTTCTAAAAATAATTCAGTTTGTGGTTTTTACCATTTTTACGGAGCTTCCACTTCTAGCTGGTGGATTTTTCATTAACATTCTTAAACTTTGTATTATTTTTCATAATACGCTCACTACAGACAATGAAAACTAGTATCATACCTAATTTGTTTGAATAACTTTGTGTTTTTCTGGCTTTTCATTTAGCAGGGTTTCAGTTTGGCTTTAATTTTAGTTTATTTATGTTTTTGTGGAATGAAATTTAACTCAGATTTTTTTCATGGAGAAGGTTCGAATTAATATCAAAGTTAGAACTTCGAATATTATTTGGGGATTTGTTAGATAGATAGATAAATAAACCTCTCTGAAAATTGTAAATAATTAATTTTCATAAGAAGTTTAGGTCTCAAATAAAAACTTCATATATTTTAAATTTCTCATTAGAGCATTGTGCAAATTATTTGAAAATAGAAATAAGTTTAGTTTTCAGTTCTAGTTTAAGTTATTCTTTTAAACTGACAATTGTTAAATAATTAACCTCTTCAATGAGATATTTGCAAACTATTTTTATCCAGACTCACCTGTCAATGTTTATTTTAAATTTGATTCTAGATACAACTCCATTTTCAATTTGCATCGGATCGCAGTGTTCCTGCAGTCGAAACCCATAAATCAAAAAAAAAAAAAAAATACTCCAACTTTGTTGCACCAAAAAGGTAATTTCAGAATTTTCCCAAGAAAAACAAGAAGCTTGTTAAACTTGCAGCGGCGATGCAAAAAACGGAAAAAGGGAAAAATAAACTTAACCGAAACTTAACAGCCATAAATCACAATCACGGCCAACAATCCGGCAGCTGCAGAGTGTGAATAGACCGATGTTTGGCTAAAAATTGATAGAATTTTAAATTTCATTGTGCACAATTTTCCATATCGAAACTTATTTTCGGTGTCGTCTATTTTTGGGCCACACAATTGTTGGAGAGGACTTTAACGAAATTTTCGATCCAGAACGATGAGGAGGAGGAGCGTTGAGAGAGAGGGATGAATCGGACTTGAAAACTGGCTGGCGGCAAGTTTTCGCTTTGAAATGGAAATTGTGGAAAATGTTGAGCTGCTGTCTGGCCTGGACATTGAATGAAAACAAAAGTGCTGGCAAAAGTTTGTACAGCAGCTGGCTGCCATTTCCCATTCCCATTCCGAGTCCCATTCCCTCGTCCCTCGTTCTACCCCACTTTTTCCGCAGGCCATGGATAAAGGAACAGATACACCCAAAGAAAATACACAAATTTTTAAGCTACAAGAATATGAATCTCTTTGAAATAAAGAAAGCTAATTACTTGTTTATTTATTTCTTATTAGTTTCTAATACTTTCCCAAAATAAAACCCTATTAATAGTATAATTTTCTCTCCAATATCTCTTTCCTAATCACCAACTCTGACAAATTTCGTATGTTTTCTTTATTTGTCACCCATCCAGCAATTTGTATTGAAAAGGTAAGATCTTTCTATAGCAATCTATATAATTTTTTCCCTGTACACAGGGGCGTAGACGAGGGGGGGTATACACAAAATGAAAGCGCTGGCACCAGAGTCAGATGTGATTGTGCACGAGGCGACAATGCATCAAGAAGGGTCCTGGCAGGACCAAAAAAAAAACAAGCTCTCTCCTTTAAAAAAACACACACACACACAACCATGGCACATCCTGACACACACACAAAGAACTCACACAATGAAGAGGAGCCAAATAAGCTCTTGCCAACTATTTGAGTAGCGTTTTATTTCCTTTTGCCAACTAAAACGAGTGCTTTGCACTGAATCCAGGACACGGAAAACATCACAGATACAAAATAAATCGAAGTAGATTTCCTGCTATAACAAACTACTCAAAGGCAGCAGCAGCAGCAGCAAAGCAAATCAAACAAACTGTGTGTATAAGCCACGAATTCGTTTCTTGGGATCAATTTGCTGAATTTATAATAAACCAAAGCATATAGAAGTTATTTTTAGATTCAATCAAGTCTTGTGGCTTGGAAATTTTTTTTGCTTTTTCTATTTTAGTTTTTAACAACTTTCTCTGTCGTTATTATATCTGTTTCTAACATACATTCAACATTTAATATTAAAAAAAAATTGTATATATATTTTTTTCCAAGCTCTTGAAAAAGAATTTAATATCACATAACATAAACAAATATTATAAAGATAATTCTTACAATTCATTCGCAATAAATAATACATATTTTTTACACACACACAAAGTGAAAGTATTTTTTTTATGTACAAATATTATTAATATTTAAATGATGTTATGTTTTCCATATTATAATATTCCATTAGCGAAATTAGTTGGAAAGGGGAACAGTTTGCTCAGCTGGACTATTTCATAATTCATAAGTCCCTTACTTACTCAAAGACCATTCAACCTGACTTTTATTTACAAACACCTTGGCCAAAATATTGGTGTCAGCACGGGGCGAAAGAGAGAGGAGGCGATGGCATGGCGAAAGAGAGGGAAGAACAACAACAAGAGCAGATGTGGGTGGCAGCATTTGGTGTTGGCAAAAGAAATTAAAGTACAAATCCCTTTGGTGACTCTGACTCCAGCGTCAAACCTTGCGATGCGATGCAGACACAACAAATGAGGGAGACGGCATTAAGTGGGAGGGGGGAGTGAAGAAAGAGACGGGTAGATGTGGGAGTGAAAGAGACCGTCGCAGACATGAGCTGGAAGTTCAGCGACTGCGGTTGGCGTAAATAACATAAATTAAAATACAATAAAATAGACAACGAACTGTTGTACTCCTCGCCACACTTTCTCCTATGAGTCCTTCGCTTTCTTTCATCCTTTATCCTGTAGTTCAACCCCCTCCTACCTCCTGCTACCCCTAGTCCTGATCCCTGGGAAATGTGTTTTACTGATGGCCTCGTCCAGGTTCCTCGTTTCTGGCATTGATTGCCTTTAGTACGAGTTCGTTGCTCATTTGACTTGCCCACAAAAGTGCGGGAATGGAACTAAAGTGAACGACATCTAAATGGTGGAAAATAAGACAGAGTGATAGCATTTTTATTACCAAACTCACACACCCACAAACACCCACACACACACACACACACGAGCATACCAAATCATTTTCTTAAGCGAAAAGTGGAAAATGTGAAGGAAATTAATTGGGAAGGTTATACCTTTAATTTAAAATTTCGATGGTTTCGAAACTATTCTTAACATTTTTGTTAATACAAATATTTGAAATAAATATAATATTTATTTATGGGGTTATTTATTTATTAATTTAAACAAATAGAAGAAAATGGAGACAACATTAATTGGGAAGGATTTAAAATTCCTAAGGTTCAGAAACCATTTTCAACATTTTTGTAATTACAAATATATTGAATATATACGATATTTATTAGGGGATATTTATTTGTATGTACAATAATATTTATTCAAAATATACCAGAACAAACTGAAATATTTGAATGTACTATAATATTTAATAATGTTATGATATATGTTTTTCTTTAAGTTTTCTTGATCGTATCTTTTTATATTGTTAAAATTGCATGGCCATAAAAATGAAGGCCAACACCTTAACGAACCGCTTTAAACCGTCCAAATGCTGTGTAAAATAAAACACAAAAACTATAAAATATTTGAAATGGTCCTTATTCAGCTCTAGTTATTACTCCCTGTCCTTTTTCTTATTTATTTTTATGCTTTTCTCTGCTGAGGACACACGATAAACACATGAGGTTAGGTAATGCAAAAAAAACAAAAACAAAAAAATATAAAAACTAAAGCAGACACAGACACGAAATAACAATGAAACTAAAACTTTAAAATGTCCCAAGGAGCTGGGCTAAACACAAGACACAAAACCCGAAAACCAGAAAACCCAAAACCCGAAGACAAATGCTAGGGGTCACTTATCGGGTCAAATAACTTGGTTCTGGAGTCCCAAGTCTCCAGTTTTCGGGACATGCAACTGTCACTTTTGACCCCATCGGAAGGAGTCTTTCAACTGCAAATGAACTTTTCCCCAAATGAACTTTCAACTCGGTCAATTAGCAGACACATCGATGTTCTTGGCCGAAAATCGAAAATGGAGCTCTTTCTGAGATTAAATAATTTATTGAGAGCTCCCCACTCAATTCATTTCGAATTGACAAATTGAGAAACTTCAATCAGGAAAATTGGGAACAGTATATTTTCAGAGCAATTATCTACAAGATACTTTTATTTGTAATCGAAGTTTTATTGGGAATTCATTTTAAAACTAGCACATTATATTTTCTTTTAATTTTTTTGGTTCTTCTACAACAATTTTATATTAATTTCTTTTATTATATTTCTATAAACAATTATCAAGCGATGTAGATATAAATCCCAGGTACATTTGTATCTGGAAGTCTAAGGGATAACTGGCCAATGCAACAACTTTGTATTTAATTATGAAACTCGAAGTCGAATTCAAAGCGTTCAAACCATTTCCTCCGGCTACAGGTTTTCGGGAAACTTTGACTTTGGACTTTTGCTGGGTGCAAAATCAAATTTGGCATTCAACTGAGCATTACCGAGAAGATGAGATATGATGACTACCAACCCGGTAAGAACTCGCAGGCGTTAACGACAAACTTTGAGGCAACAATTTAAGCCACCACGTTCACGGCCATCACTTTGGGAATTTCCATTGGAAAAGCAGCGCCCTTTCAACTCCCACGGGCTGAAAATGGCCAAGACTGGGACTGGGGATGGCAGAAGAGCGATGGCTAAAATGAGTTTTCAACTTTCTGGGGCTCCCATTCATACTCCATCCGATCGAATCGTGACTTCTTAACCCGTGCGCTCCGCACCTGAAGTCCTCGGAAGATATATGAGGCTGGGATTTCCATGGACTGCATTTATCTTCAGCTCTCTCTCTCTCTCCCGGATGTGAGAGTTACTTCTAAATAATTGATGCCACAACAGAGACTTCACTTCATATTCAAGAGCATCTGTATGAATATATATATTCTCAGCCCCAATTTCCTAATTGGTAATAGGATTTGTGGTTTACAGTTCCAGGAACGAACATTTCCATTGTTCCCTAGTTAAAAGTCTGAGATTTCAAAGAATTATTAGGGAATATTTGAAAGGGTGTCCTTACTGCTAAGTAAATGTGAAAGGAAGATGAGAAATCAAGTGGCAGGTTAGAGCCAACTAATTGCTGGGCAAGAGTTGTGGCAAGGATTAATTGCAAGTATTTCCAATTTCAAGAACGAAACGTCAAGACTCACCTTGACGTGGCATGTGGCACGGGTGAATGCGCTTTTTAACCTACTGGATACTGGAGTACCCAGAACTCACGACTCAGAACTCACGACTCACAACCGAATACTCAATGCGAGGCTGTGGCTCTGAATTTGAGTGTCCTGAGCCCCTTGACACGTGTGCTCTGAATAGAGGAAATGAAAGTGAATTCGCGGTGGTGTTTGGTGCTCTGCGATGGCTTGGAAATAATCAGGGACGTGGCCCAAATTTCCGGAAACGGGGGGCAAACTCCGCAACATCCCCCGACATCCCATTTTCAATCATTGATGAAATGATTAATCAGACATCAGCTGCTGGATTTGCCCTTCCGAGGCGCTGCGCTGCCTTGGTAGTAAATCTGTTTTGGTTGCTTCATTAAAAATTAAGCAGTGCGGCAATTTGTGGAAGGCAGCAGGCGGGGCCATTTGCATTAACATCAAATCAAAGTCAGGCCAAAGCCAGCAGCTTGGAGGCTCCAAAAGTTGGTGGTTCGAGAGGAGGGAGGAGGGGGGCGGAGGGAGTGGCGGCATATACTTTAGGGCTTTTAATAAACTCAACTCGGTAGACAAAGGCAGACAAACGACGAAAATTTTAATAAAGTCTTCGCAGCTATCTCTCCTCCTGCCACGCCCCCTTCGGATAACGCCTCCGCCTGCGGATGTCTGCGTTGTCTCGTTTTATTTCATTTGCAGTGTTGCATAGTTTAAGGCGCAGATTCAAGACTCATATTTACAAAAAATAAATAATAGAGATAAATACGCAATCTGCGATGGAAAACCGTTTTCCTACACTCTTCTGGGTCTTAAATGCTTAATTTGTGGTGAGAATATCCAGCGAAATATTTTAAAATATATCTGGTTTTTGTTTTATTATAGGTAATTAATTTGGAGAGTAATTTTTTTTGTTCTTCTCATTTTATGCAAGAAAGTTCTGGACTATTAATACAAAATGGTAATTGTAAAATTTGATTTATTTCCCAAAAAAATATATAGCGAACTTTTATTTAATCTTTAACCTAATACAAATGTTATAAATCAAATAATCAGAGAAAGTCGTAGAGTTCCTAAGAATAAGTTAATTCAACATTAAGTAAAAAACTGGTTTGTCTTTAAAAAATAATTTAAATTATCAGGACTTTCAGGCAATAAATATATAATGAAAATCAAAGTATACATTATAAATAAATATACAAGTATATTTGATATTTCAATTCTTTAATGGAAACAATTTAATATTAATTAAATAGTATAGAGCATAATAAACATACGACAAAAATCAAAGCATATATAAAAGATCCTATTATACTCGCATATTTGACATTTCATATAAACAAACCATTAACCAAACCTTCTCATACAAAAAATGTGATATTCAAAATGGCTCAATTAAATAGTGGAGGGCATAATAAATCTTAAATAAAACGAATGGGAGTTGAAATCCCAGCTTGAGCTCATCCATCATATAACATTCGTAATACCTTTCGATTAGAGCAAAGCGAAAAATGCTTACACAAAATTCATTGGAGCATTAACTGCCTGGGCAAAGGAAAAACCAAAAAAAAAATACAAAAAAAGTACAAAAAAAAACAAAATGAAAGGAAACGAGAAGGAAAATTTCCGGTGAAATGTGTGCGCACAGACACACAAATAGAAAATTATATATGCACATTACAGCGCAGATTTTTGCCACTTGACACAGCAGGCGGAATTTTATTTTTATTTTTTCGCTAGTCTTTTGTTTTATTTTTTCTGTTTTTTTTTATTTTTTTTTTGCTGTTTCGGTTGAGCGGAATCTTCATCTTCATCTCCATAAATAATTCAGCAAGCCGAGCGGAAAGTGACAAGACAAAAACTTAGACTTTTGGCCATAGTTTTTGCGAGTCCGTCCATATTCTCATCATTTTCCTGGCAATGACGTTGCCACAAAATAAATTAAGACCGTGGAAGGGGGGGGCCCCGAAAAAGCGGCCATCACAGTGGGCCAATTGTCTTAGGCCTTGGCCGTAACAAAAACAACAAAAAAAAATCCCCCTATGAGTTGTTAACATATTAAGAAGATTTCACTTAAGTACGCACAACATCCTATTATACAGAAACTAAGGTTAATGATGGGAAACCCCCTAAAAACTTGGCAACACATTATTCTACGCCGTTCCTGTCGCTCCTGTTGTTCCTGTTTTTGCCGGTTGAGAGGGCTGCGTCGTAATGAAATGTGTTTCAAATTGCCCATAAAAGTGTGTCCTCCCCAGAAAAAAGGGCGAGGCACAACATGTGCACACTAGACGTCATTTAATAAAGTAGGTTTAATGTTGACAATATTTCGCCACCCTTTGCCTAAGCACGGACCAAATATTTCCTCTTAAGAGCTTATTAAAAAAATATATATATATTCTCATATGTAGGTCGTTGGCTCGAAGACCTTGCAAAGTTATTACAATATATGATCTGCAATTCAAATATGAAGGAGATGCAACAGAGATTCTTGATTTGATTTGAATTTATAATATATATAAAATATTAAATTAATGGTTTACAATTTCTCATTACATATTTTAGCTAATGGTTTCCTAGAAAAATTATAAATGAATTCTCATAAATGCAGAATGACAATTACCAGTTTATTTCCATTTAAGAGCATTTGAAAAATATTCATAAATATTTTAATTTTATTTTTCCACATTAGAGGCTAATACTTAAATGTACAAATAACATACGAATAAAAACAAAATAAATCATAAGCTCCTCCTGTAAATTAATATTTCTATGAATTACCTCTTCAAATTGTAGGCAATTCTATTACTAATGATTTATGAACTAAGGCAACCACTAGCAAATCACTTGCTTTCGGGGTTTTTGAGCCCCGGGCAATCCATTTGCATAGCCTTTCTCGCGGTTGTCCGTCCAACAGAAGAACATGAGAAGGCTAAATTCCTGGGCATGGTGTGGCATGTGGCATGTGTCTGTGAATTTGCGTTCATTTGCGCCAACGAGTGCGTGCTACTTGGGGCGTGGTTTGTCAAAGCGGATGGAACTCACTCATACTCATATTCGCACTCAAACTCATACTCATACCCGTACTCACATTCACCGGAGCCCTCCCCTCCCCAACTCACAGATGGGTTGGCAGCTGAATGGGCATATTTTTGGCATGATTTAACACTTAATTAGCAACGTTTTTGACTCGAGTGTCGTCTCATCATTGTCAGCAGTGGCTCGTGGCACACCGGGCGTATGAGTAATCGCCATAAACGTTATAATCAAGCATAAACACATATAAACGCACCCGCCATGTGGAAGTAATGCACTGAACAAAATATGTCTCTGAAGATATTCATAAATTGGTTTAATGTCACAAAAATCTAAAAGAATGAAAGCAATTTCAAATTGAACATTACTTTTATTAAAATAAAGTACTTGAAAACTTTCTTTAAAGCCCAATATTCTTTGAATAAGTTTAAGACATTTCTCCCTGTGTATTCGCACACACTTAAACACACATCCGTTTTACCGTTGCCAGCTGTGTGAATTATTAAATAAGCAACATGGCGGACAGAGCAAAAATAATGAAAAACAAGAAAGGAAGGCTAGCTTCGGTACCCGAAGCTTAGAATACCCTTGCAGGCTAGTTGCTTTCAACCCGTTCAATCGTTTGTATGGCAGCTATAGGATATAGTTATCCGATGTTTCGGTTTTTAAATTTCTAAAAAGGCTTTACTGTCTATGAAAACTGTTTTTCTCAAGAATGAAATAATTGTCTTGAAAAACACCAGAGTTATGCTCAATGACCCATTTTCTCCCATCGTTCATATGGCAGCTATAGGATATAGTGGTCCGATTTTGATGAAACTTTCAGGATATTTTGAAATAACTATTAAATAGAGTTTTCCAAGAAATNCGGTGGGCAGAGATTTGGCCTCAAATTTATGTGAATGCTTAGCAGGAATTACATTGCAAACTTCCCCAAGGAAAATCCATTGGCCCTTTTGCCGAATAAATTTGCTTACTTAGCTGAATCTTCTTCGATTCAGGTGGGGCTGGGCCAGGTAAATAAGGTATTGAATAGCTGACACAGGCTTAAAGCGGGTTTCTACAACCGTTTGAATTTAAGAAAGTCATACTTCCTCCCCTCGATCCCCTGAAAAGTAGTTACTTTTCAAAAGTAATAATAATACTTCTCTCTCCTTCTGATGTAATTAAATGAAGGTGAAAATTAAAAAGCAAACTCTGTGTGCCAGCGGAAATGGAAAACATCTAACGGAAATGTCGGGGAAAAAAAAGTGAAATAAAAGAGTAACGCCCACATGCCAAATGCAATTCCCATCTCAGATCTCAGGCCAGGAAAAGTGGGGAAAAGTTCTCCCACGCACTAATTAGCTGAGAGCTTCCATTTAAATTTTGCATTCCGTCTCGGAGTCGCTGCAGGAGGAGCATTGCTTATTTATATGTGAGAAGATGAAATGCATGTTGTATAAAATTATTTTCCTCCTTGTTTTTTTTTTGTTTTTTATTTTTTATTCACTTTTCGGTTCTCTGCCAGCACATCGACATCTTTAAGCCCCGCCCCCGCCCCCCGGTTCTCCGGCTTCTGTTGCTGCCTTTACATACAAAATAAATAATTTCATTTGACTTGCAAATGTTGACTGATGCCACGCAATGGCAGGCTTCTCTCAGCTGGCACCAACCCCCTGCTTCGGGTGGCTCTGGTTTCTTTTTTGAGGGGGGGGGCGAGTGTGAGCCGAGGCCGTAATGCCAGGCACCAGCTTATGGCCCTAGCTCTATCTATACCTTCGGCAGGAGCAACAGCAACAAAAGGAAAACAATGCCAAGAACAGTGCAAACAAAATGGTAGCAACAGCGCATATGAATGGAACGAACAACAACAGTGCCGGAAGAGTGGCGAAAGCCGGCGAAAGTATCTCACAGAACGCTCCCAGCCAAATACCCTTTCATGAAATTCTATTTTTTTGGACTGAGAGAAAATTCTAGTATATATGTTATTTTAAACAAATAATCTTGAATGCTATATTTAAATATAAAAACATATTTAATTATATATAAAAAAAAACCTTTTAGTATGATTGTTATTTTAAGCAAATAATATTGAATGCAATTTCCAATTATAATATTTAATTTTATTTCAAGAATTCAACAGAGCATTCATTCATTCAGAACTATCTTTTAAATTATACATTTAATTTAAGTTTTTAACCCCTTAAATATTATGTAAATACTTTTGAAAATATAATTTAACTATTCATGGTTACTGACTGAATTATTTACAAATTTTACCCGTTTATCAATGGACATTTGTAGGGTGTAGAAGCAACCGTGGAAACTTCCTTTCTGAGCTTATCCTCGAACAGCGTTTTCCTTTGCCTTTTTCCGCTTTTCCTCGCCCCTCAACCCGCTTTTCACGCTCTCTCTCTCTCTCTCTCTGTGTGAGCCGCTCTCAAGTGCAACACACTCGAAAGCGTTGGCACTTATGGCTGGGATGCCTACTTTTAGGCCGAAAGCCAGAGCCAAAGCAACGCGATAGAGGCGCGATTTAAAACGCTCGCAAACCGCCCGGCTAACTAACGTGGAAAAGTGCGGCTGGGAAAATATAATGAACATTAAGTAAGTGCAAGCCAGGCACAATGGCACTAGCATTGGCACTGAATCGAACCGACAACGAGATGCATTTTCAATACATATTAATTAAAAATTAATTAACGCTCTCATCTCCCCACTTTATGGCAGCCCCAAGTAATGTGATTTTAATTTCATGGTTGCGGCCGCCAATGGAATTATAAAAAGGGAAAAGAGCAGACATTCTATATCCGTACACACACATATATATATATATAATTTTAATGTAATTAACACACGAGCAGAGTAGGCGATAAAAAACGCAGCCAAAGCGCGTCAGAAACGCACTCAAACAGCTAGCTTTTAATTAGTTGCTGCGAGGCAAAGTCAGCTAGTTTTTAATGACACTGAAACTATACGCTGCACTTCACCCACCCAAAAGCTGAAATCCTGAATGCTGAATGCTGACCACAAAGATACAAGGCCAAGGTGGCAATGGCAACCCAAGGCGAACTGCATCCTCCGGCAAATAATTCGCTTGAGTTGACATTTTTGCTGGCAAAGATAAATGTGTGGATGCTAAGCGAAGAAGGGATAATTAGATGGTCAGGGCAAGGGAAAAGCTATCACGAACAAACACGAAATACCCTCTAAAAGATGGGTACATGAAATACCTGAAATACCCTCTAAAAAAATGGGTACTCAAAAAAAAACAATCTTAATAAATGGAATTAAATGAAATAAAAATACTGAATAGCAACATTTAAAGAGATATCCATTTAGAGGTCACTGCTAACTGCTGCGCTTGTTAACCTGACAACCCTGCGACAGCCAACTGAAAGCCATTAGAGCGCGTGGCAACCCTAATGCATTCTGAAGTATTTGCGCTTCACTTTCGGCAATGTCGCATTCGTCAGCGTCAACTTAACGCCACCCCAAACCGTCTCTGTATCTGAATCTGTCGCTGTATCTTTCTCGGTCCGGACTCGGTCTCGGATTCGAATCCTTCTCCGTCTCCGACTCCGACGCATTCTTGGTGGCCTTAACCGAGCTTAGCGTTATCCTTATCCTTGCCACTGAGGCTGCCGGGCTGCTTGGCTGCTTGGCTGCTCTGGGAGCCGTCGCCACTGTTATCCTGACTGTCATATTTGCGGCTCAAGTGCTGCACTTTGTTATTTTTAGCGTCGTCGTCAACACTGTCTCGGCCACGCCCCCCCACTGTGCCGCCCCCTGCCTTGGCTCCCGGTCCTAGACCTCCTCCTGCCCACCGCCAAGAAGGGAGACCCACATCTTTGCCCGCTGTTTTCTGTGTGTTTTATTGACGACGCAGCAAAATTGATGATGCAAATATTTGTAACAAGCTTTTGCCGCGCACCAATCCCAGTGCAAAGCACTTTGAAAAAATGCAGATATCCTGGGAATAATGATGAAAGCCCAACAAATATGATAAAAAGGAACTGTAATTTAATTCATTTCCGCTTTTGATTTGTGAAATAGCAAATCAGATCGTAGGTTAAAACCAACACAGAAGTGGTATAAAAAAAAGGAATAAGGAATACTTCTGCACACTAGTCTTATTTGAGTAGTATAAAGGAGTGTATATAGAATAAATATATTATTTATTCCCATTATAATAAAGGGGAGTTGTAATTTAAAATATTTACAATTTCCACTTTGATGTATGAAATAGAAAATAGGTTTTACAAACACAGAAAAGGTATAAAAAATAATGAAGTCTACTACTCTAATTTGAATTGATTGATATTTAGGAGTTTAAATATTCAACATTTTACATCCAATAAATTAATCAAAAACTTAATTAATTTGTGATGTTTATCTCCACAATTTCAATTTTGTGACATTTATTTCCATTATTTCTATAGCAGACATTAGACACAGTCCGATTTTATGAAATCTTAACAGATTAAACCATTAAGTTGTCAATCGTTCATTTCGAAATAATCAATAAGTTATCTTCAAATTCCGATTTAGAAGACATGCATATTAAGCGAATTCCCAGTTATTGTACACATATAGTACTATATAGTTTGTTGTGTATCCTAGTCCCTGCCCCATTTGCAGCCATTGCACTTTGTCTGTGCGGCTTCGGGTGTTGTGATTAACAAGTAAGCTCGTTCCCAGTCTCGGTCTGGGCCAGACAATAATAACAACGAGTGTAGGAACAGGAAAAAAACAGAGCAGAGCAACAATGTGGTGGCAACTTGGTAGCACAGTGTACTATAGCTTTGTAAGCCCTGTCTCTGTCGCATCTTAATTCTATTTGCCATGGGCAATGCCAGCGCCTCCATTTGAAGGAAGCAAACCGAAGCAAGGAGACACTGTCGGTGGTTTAAACAATAAACACTCTAAAAGATTGTTGGCTAATTGGACTGGACTGGATCTGGTTGTGTTTACCCATTTTTGTTGATGATGATGGGGGGATTTACCTGAAATGGCAAACAAATCTCGGAAATGGCAAAAGGACTTAAATATTGACTAATCAAACAAGGGACGAAAGTCAAACGGAAAGTATATACATATATATATGAGTATTTTAATTACAAAATGCTAATAAAATATTGCAAACAAAATACATGTAATAACTAACTTCTTTACATACAAATTAATATCAGAAATTTAGGTTGCAAATAAAATAAAATCTGATTCCTTTAAAATAATATTTTATTTGCAGAATTTCTGAGGCAAAACTAAGACGAAGCACAAATAAATAATTTTCGTGGTATTCAATGATTTATAAAAATATTGCCATATATATATTTTCGCGCAAATATATTTCCATGCGGTTCGATTTTCTATTTTGATTTGGCAATTAATCTGCGATTTATTTGCACCGCACGAAAACATTCCCGCCATGCCATTTAATTGTTCGATTTTGTTATTTCTTATTATTGAACCAATAACCATTACTGCCGCTCACAAATGCCCGCATTTTCGGTGGTCTTCCATCAGTTTTCCCCACCCATCCACCCATCCATCCATCCGTCCATCCATCCATCCATCCAATCCTCCATCCATCATCCATCATCTAGCCGCAATCGAAGCGATCTGTCTGCATTGTTTTGCCTAAAAATAAACATCTTCGCTCTCCCCCATGGATGTGATCTTTTAAGAGCCAAAAGAACAAAATGTTTCGCATTTTGTGTTTATCTATTACTTTGTTTTTTTTTGTTTTGTTGGGGGGATCTCAAAAATCGGTCTAATCACGTCACAATTTTAAACACCTGGCGGCGGGTTTTTCGCGACCATTTTCACCATTTTCATTTTTGCTGCTGCTATTTTAAAATTTCATTTCGGTTTTATGCCCTGCAGTTGTGTGTTCTCGTTTAGTTGTTAATTAGTTTTATGTTAAATATATATATATTTTGGAGCAGTGCGACAATGTTTTTCATTGTCTGAAATAAATTCAGTCAATGTGGAAAAACACTTTTGCATAAATCAATTGCAGGTACAAAAATGTGTTTTTTTGCGAAACACATTTAATTAGATTTTTGTCACTGAAGCGTTTTCCAAATTTTGCAATTTTTCAATTTTCGCTTTTGGGCAAGAACAAAAAGAATAAATAAACACACACAAAACCGAGAAAAACAAATTCGAAACGAACGCTTTTCGTGCCAATTTATTGGGCGTGCGAAGATTAGAGGCAACAAGTTCTCTCAAAGCCCACTGCAGTTTTCACTCAATTTCTTCCCATTGCCCTGCACATCTATGGTATATATAATATATATATGCGATCCGATAATTAATGTCCGTTTTAACACACATGGGCATTTCGGCCGTTTAATAGACCTGCAAGCGTCATTAAAACCATTTAACTCTGTGGGTGCAAAACGATTACAAACTATCGAAATGGGAAAGGTCAAACGGACAGATACAGATACTTCTTCTTGGTCTGTTTAACACCAGATTGCCAGATGTTCTTAAAAGAATATTCATCAACATTTAAAAGCTTTTAAATATTAATAGTTCTGTGAATTTAGTTTAATTTATTTTTCATTTAAATAAGATTTTTAGTCATAGTTTTAGGGTTTCATTTGGTAGCAACCATACAAATTAATATAACAAAACAAACTAGTATAAATAAATATACATTATTTTTAATACTTATAATTACTAGCAGAAACTATATTACAAAACATATTTTCTCATCAGTAGAGCTTTGTCTCTTGCTATAATTTAATTAGATTTATTTTATCGAAATCTCAAATCTACCCACAACTTTTTAATTCATACCTGAGTGAAATATTAAATACCATATTTCCCCAAAGCCTGTCCCACTTTCTCTTTGCGAACCTGGCCAATTTAAAGGCCAAGCCTGCTGGATGATCACAATCGACTCAATCAAAGTTTTTGCCAAGATAAATATGCACTTTGTCAACTTTGAGTCTTTTAATTAGCAAAAGTTGCCGCAGGCCAGACTTCCGCAGCAAAGCATTTGCAACCTTGCAACTTCTCAATTCAGCATTTTCAATTTGCAAAGAGCAGATGAAGATCAACATTTCACCAAAAGTTGCACGGCAACGAAGCCCAGGCCAAAAACCCCAAAAACCACAAAAACCGCAAGAAAAAAAGAAAACCCCTGAAAAAAATAAAAGAAGAAGAATCCTTAAAGAAGCGTAAATCAACGAAGGAAAACTTTTACTAGACATATATGTAAATGTCTATTGATACCCATCTAGGCATCGATAAATTTTCATTGAGAGCAGCCGCCAAGTGCTCATAATCATTAATTTGCATAACTTTTTTTTTTGTTTCGCCGTGCAACATGTCGTATGAGCAATGCGGTCAATGAACGATGCTCATCATCGCCAACGGGAGAGACGAAGAAGAAAATAGAGGAAAATCTGGGGGGAGGAGGGTGACTATAAAAACAGAAAAACATCGAAAGATGTACAACAAACACCCACATCATCATTATTATCAACATGACGCCCCCAAATGTTACACACATTAAAATAAAAAGCACATTTGTCATTATTTTTCTTTTGCTCTTGGCATTGACAAGGGCCTTGGCCGTGGCCCGTATTTCCCCCATTTTCCCGCCACACAGTTTTTCCCCATCATTTTTTCCGTTTAGGAGAAGGGGAAGCCAAAAGGGAACAAAAGTTCAGCTAAACTATTTGGCGAACAAAGTTGGCATCGGGTAGCAGCCGTAAAAAGGGAATTGAATGTTTTTCCCTCCCCCCCGCTGTTTGTTTTTATGTTTCAATTTGTTTTTACACATTTTATTTGGGTTTATCTAGGCGAAACTGGCCAAAAGTGTTCAATGTGAAATATTTTTAAGACTATTGTGGTCATCATAAATGCGATTAAACTTTAAATTCGATGTTGCTTGCATATGTTTGTTGATAGTTTAAATAGATTAAATTAAAAAAAACTAAACAGTTTATGTAGATTATTTTGAGTCAACTTAAATACCAGCTGTCCTTGCTTATAATATTAATTGATGGGTTTACTGGTTGGTTACATGGCCAAAACACAAAAAAACCAAGCCAAGAATAAAAAGCAGCTGAAAATTCTCGACCCCACATGGCGAGAGATACATTTGCGAGATACAAAGAAGCGGGCCAGGCGTGAGCGAGTTCAATGTCTCGTAAATCTTTTTCGCTTTATGTGCAAAGGCCACCCAGAAAGTTGGCCAAAACCTTAATAGTAGTAGATGGACGTAGTAGTGGTAGTAGTAGTAGTCAGTCACAGCTGTCCCCCAAAGCGATGAAATGCGAAAAGCGAAACAAATTTGCGACGAGAATCATCGAACAAGTGTGAATAAGCTTTATGCCCGTTTTTGTAGATGATATTGAGGAGACCGACGACTGCCGGCCAGATTTATGAATTCCATCCTGGCCATCCATCGAATCGCAAACAAAGAGTCAGTCAAGAGTTCGATTTTCGCAACTGCCCTTGATGGAGGGAAATGCGACGACCGATGGATGATGGTGCAGCTGCAGATACAGCTCAAAAAAAAGAAGAAAATTTACCATTGCAAACTTTAAGTGGCTCCTCAGCGGAGAAGAAATACAAAAAAAAATAAAAAATAATACGAAAAATAAATAACTACAAGGCCGAGTGGAAAGCGCGACGTCGAGGGAAAGTTGGCCAAAAGATATTGAATAAGTTTAGTCAGCAAGAAAAAAAATGCTGCATCAATATGCGCATTTATTCTCAAAGTTGCCTCTCCAAGTGATTAAAAAAAAAAATGGTAAGGAGTCCGAAAAATTTCCATAAACTGATTTCAGCAAACTGAATAATTAACACAAGTTAACATAGTTGGCTAGAACAGTATGAGATATTTTATTTTAAGAATTTTACATGTCTAAATACTATGAAAAATATAATGAATATAATGAAAAATTTACTAACTAAATAAGTCAAAAGATGTTATTTAATTAGGTTTTTAATATATTTAATTTTTGTATTTCGGATATCTAAAATTATTGTATTAATAAGTATTTAATTTCATAATTTAAAATTTGGGGTTTTAATTATGCTACGTATTTTTTTAATGCTTTTAAACACACTTAAAACTCCTTTACAAATTTTTTCTATTGCTAAAAACATTGCTTAAATAGATTTGTAATTAATTTTAGCAAACTCTGTTTTCTCTTTAAACAAATGAATTAAAATTTATTCAAATATTGTTTACTGTTTCAAAATTCAGTTTGCCATTTCCCTTTCAGTTTAATGCAAGGAAATTGCTGTGGAAAATGCATTACCATGTCCAACTACCGGCTAATGCCGACTAATTAGCAAAGTTGCAGCTCGCTGCAAGAGAGGCGGCGATGGGCGGTGTGGACAGGGGGGCGTGGTCAAGGACGAAAAAGATGCAGATGCAGAAGGAGAATAGGAAAAAAAATTTCAGCAGAAAACACGAGAAACAAGAACGTCTAAGCAGTTTATATGCAAATTTTATGAGCTGTCAACGTGGCCAAGTGTTTCGTCGTGTGCTTAAGCCTCCCAGAAAACAAGGGGGTCAAAATGTGCAGATGTCCCACCAGTGGACAACAAGGGTTAAGTCTATGCCCATGCCCCACGTCCTGGACAGGACCATGAAAAAGTGCACAGAGAAATTAGCAGCCTAAAACTCAAGAAATGTTTGAGAATGTTCAATGAGAAAAAAAAAACAAACAAAATCAATTTCATATTTAATTTTTACCTTTTATATAAATAATGCAAGCAAAAAACATTTATTGATTATTTTAAAGATAGGAAATGTAATATATTTATTCTTATTTTTTAAAAAACACAAACACCCATTAAATAATTTCAATATCTCGAGAATTCTTTTATGATTAAATGCCGATTTTTTTTCGGTGTTCTTGGCCAGCACTTTTACTTCTACTTCAATTATTCATGTCAGCCAGGCAAAGGGATCAAAGGTCAAGTGTATATACATGTGTGTGTGTGTGGACGTGTTTATGCGTATGTGGACGTGTGGGCATGGCCACGCAATTAAGACCCCAGTGCACGACGACAAAGAGCCAAAGACATGGATGGGACACATGTGCATATAAATTGCTTTGATGGAAATATGCAAAAATCCCGACATATATTCTCGCCATTTTTTTTCGTTTCGGTTTGTGCTGTGTGTGCGCCTTTGTCTGCGTCTTATATCGCGTCTACAGATGGTTCCATTTACCTTCCAAACTTTCCCAATCCGAATAACACACATGAAGATATATAGCCCATTCCACTTCTCTCCGGCGACGGGCCATCCGTCATTTGTTTATGTCACTTACATTTTGGGAAATTCGTGCGTGAAAATCAGTTGCCAACAGTTACAATAAACGCAAAATAATAATAAATAAACGATGTTTACAGATGCTATCCACAAAAAAATATTGTTGTTTTCATAAATTTATTGCTCAGCAATAGATTAATAACAAAGAATTGGGTAGTAGTATTAGGTAGCATTAAATCTATGTATATTAAAGGTAAATTTCTCCCACCTTGTGGAACATTTCATAGACATAAACAGAGAGAACCTCAAGATTTTGCATTTGCATGCAATAAACTTGCATTTAAATTTGCATCAAGCCGATGTAAGTCCATAATTTGAACAACAAACTTGCAGCTGGCCTCTCCGACAATCACTAAATATAGCAACATAATGATGTTAAAACAAAGTTTTTAATTAAATTCTTGAAGTAGGTGAGTGGCTTGAACAAAACTCCATTATTTAGATTGGCTTTTAATATAAGTTCGTTTTTTTAATTAAATTCAAACTAAAAGTGTTCTCATTTTAGTTATTCATAATTTTATATACAGAAAATCAGAAGGAATAAGCTTTAAGTTTGCCTATCCCCAATTAGTTGGCATTAATAGTTAGGATTACCCTCAAATATTGTATTTACCTTTCTCTACTTTGTCTTAGGTAAAGAAAGAAAAAGAAAAAACCAAAACCCACACAAAAGAAACGGCGTGGAAAAACGAAAGGAAAAGCGCGTGTCAATGACTCCTCTGTAAATAACAATAACAATAACAATAAAATCGGGTGGAAGGCCTGCCTTATTTGTTGTTTTTTTTTGTTGTTCTTATTTGGGTTTCCTTTCCATTTCTTTTTTTGGTTGCAGTTTGTCAAACTTTGTTTGTGCTGAGCTGTCAGCAGGGAAATTCCCACCCAATCACCCACTTTTCCCCCAACGGACTGGTTCTGGTTGTAAATCGTGGAAATGCTTACAATTTCCACAGTGTTTGGCAATCGTTTGAGGAGAGCCGATTACTGACGGATTCACAGACGGACTCAATCAATTGAGATTTGGGATTTCGAAATTGGCAGTCGGAGTCGCAGTCGCACGCCTGCATTGCATGTCGTATGCGTAATGTTCTCAGTTACCAGATACCAGTTACCAGATACCAGTTACCAGTTCCCAGTTACCAGATACCAGCTACCTCTCCCGGTTGTCCTCCCCCGTTGGCCGTTTTCCCCGATTTTCCTTCCGAATTCCTTTAGCCCCAGTGATGTGTCTGTACCTATTTGCATTTATCATTGGCAGGCAGCAGGCAGCAGGCAGCAGCCACGGCTACAGTGACAACACTTTTGCATGCAAATATATCAGACGTCACCCCCATGTTGGCAGTTAAGCACATGTGCCATGTCGTCCCGATTCCGCTTTTTCTCCCCCCCTTCACGCCATCGCCACTCATCAGACATCCACCTCCGTCCCCATCCCCATCCCCATCCCCTGCTCTCCCTTGTTCCTTGAGGGGCTTCCCACTACAGTAGATGTCTCTCCTTTACCTGCTGCTGCTTAGCGAATGAACACTGTGATGGAATCATTCATATATTGAACGAAAACTAATTTGTTGTGAGTTTTAAATACTCTGAGACATGTATTTATTCATTAACTATTTTTAAATATTATATGCGTTGGCAAAAGAAATTATTTATTTATTATTAAGAGGTATTTTAAAAGCGGGATTTTTTAGTATATATATGGCAATTCTAAATATTTTCTAGGCGGCATTTTCAATGGAAGATTTATAAATGTATTTGGAAATAGTAAAAATTATTTTTCTAAAATTTTAATCAAAAAAATATGTAATTAATTTGAGCTGCAGAATATTATGATAATTGAAATATATAGAGAATTAATTATGACAATTATAAATGTATTTTATCTATTCCATGTATTCCATACTATTCAAAAAAATATATATTTAAAAGATCTTTTTTTCAAGCCTATTAAGAAATTTTAAAAAATTACACGCCTCTCGTTTATGTATTTTAATTTAAATTGCAAATCTGTTACTCATGTTAATGTTACATATTTTGTAAGATACAATAGTTGAAAAACAAAATTAATTTATTGCCGAAATTTGTTTAGCTTCGAGTTACTTAAAAGTTTGAAGTCCCCCCCCCCCCTGGCCACCACCACGTGATGATTAATGGGACTTTCCTGCAGTTCTGTGAGAAAGGAATGGCTGGGCAGGATTTGGAAGGATACGGAATCAATGTGCGGCTCTTTGGTGGGCGCCATAAAGCGCACAAGTGCCAAATTGCTTAGGCAAACTACGTTAGTTATTACAGGCGGCGGTTGCTACGTTCTGGCCAACTTGGTTACTTTGGCCCATGCCTCGCTTCGATTCGATTCTATTCGATTCGATGGTAGTCGAGTTGCCTTAGCCTTTCCCTTTGCCTTTGGTTGCTTTTAATGTTGCTTTTGTTGGCTTTGTTGCCGTGTTGCTGCCTGTGTTGCTGCCTGTGTTGCCATGGCCTGTTAAAGGCTCATAACTGAATATGCCAGAGTGCTTTAATGTTGCGCATACGTATCGAGCATACGTAGTTGTGTGTGTCGCTTTGACAAGAACATAAATAGCCAAAATTGGGTTTCGCCATCGATTCGATTCGATTCGACTCGAAATATGCTCCGATGTGTGCTTACCTACCTACCAACAACTGTCAGTTGGCTGTCCAAGAGACGAACAACAATAGATAAACAAGGAAAAACCCATCTTGGACATCTTGGACATCCGAACCACTTAACTCTTGCCCCCTGAAAATCCTTCTTTCAGTTTGAAATTTCACCTGAATTAGCAACACCTTAAGTACAGGACTCATCCTATGTCCATATCAGAAATTAAGAGGGATGGAAGAAAGAATATAATGAAATCACTTCGAGAATTTCTCCTTAATTCAATTACAAATTTATTAAAAATTTATATAAAGTAGTTCTTTTTGGGTACTCATTATTTCCACTATAATAACTATCAACATTTTATACTAAACTCATATTTCAATGCAACTTAACTAAATAATTCAAATAAAATTACTGGAAAGGGCCACAACATGTTTGCTTATCTATCGTACAGATAAATATCTGCAACTCGAAAACTGATCCCCCTGGAATTTTCACGCTTAGGGATTAACTCTCCGAACTCTGATTGATAGCACCTCCGACCACCGAGAACCAGAGAAATCCCCAATTGAGCTCGTTTAGATCCCCATCAATGCGATAACAACATGCATCCCGATCCACAACGCAGCAACATTGTTTTCCACTTAAAACGCCATCAGGTATACTTTATCCAACCAAATATTTATTTGGCCAAATGCCCTTAAAGCCATGCTATCAATATATGCCCTCCATCCTCCACCCTCCACCCTTCGATTGATTGGCCTGATTGACAGAACCGGAGGGTGGAATAAATTACTGGGGCAGAAGAACTATGGAAATTGTGCGGATGCATTTTCATAATTTGCCAAAAATCAAAACCGGAATTGCCAGCAATTAACTGCAGTACTTGTTCTCCCGGCGAAACAAAACAAAACAAAACACAATCTGCAATCAATATGCGTTGCATATGAGTACATGTTGGGTTCCCATCCCCCCCTTCCTCCGCCAAATCCCCTCCAGAAATCTCACCAAACATTGCTGTCAAATAGCCCGCGGAATCTTTCAACCATTTCTCCGCTCGTTCCCCATTTTTTTTTTCTGTTCAGTTCTGTTGTTCTTAAATTTATGTGTATTTTTATTGGATTTTATACGCAAAACCGAAGAAAAACAAAAAAAAAGGGAACAGCCAAAACGCAACGAAAAAAATACCCAAGGAAATGAAAATTGAATATTTTATGTGAAGTGAAGTGAACGCGAAAACAAAAAAAAAATACGAAATATGGAGCCACAATTGAAACATCAAATTTTTTTAATATAAATAAAAGCGGGGGAAAATAAATTTCTTTATTGCAAAAAACACACACACAGAGTAGCATAAAAAGCTGCCACAATTTAAATATGTACCTTCATCGAACACACATTTATTATTAAAATTTTTCAAGAATTTTCTTTATCAAGGTATTGAATATATTTTTATTTAATTTTAATGTTCTTCAAACTAGTACTTTGCAATTATATTAAATTAAAGGATGTGTCTTAAGAAAATTGTTATATTCCTAGCTTTGATATCTAGTTTTTATATATATTTTATTTTTATACAAAAAGTTGGATTAAGAAATGTTTAATAACTGAGAATTTGTAAGCCATTTGTTCTTCCCAAAATTTCTTGAGAGTTCTTAATGAAAACATTTTTGTGTAAAGAATTTCGATCAAACCAAAAATACGGTTTCAAACATACACCGAAACTTTTTCCAAAGTACTGAACAATTTTAATTTGTAATTTTTTAATGTTCAGATAGCAAAGGACTTCAAGAAGTTCCCGGCTTTTGTGGCATGTAAGCCAACCGCAGTTCTTAATATTTCTTTTGTATCTTTCGGCTTGCCACTGAATGCACATTTAAAAGCCAAAGCAAAAAGCCCCAATTCGAGGAAGAAAAAACGGTTTTGGAGGGGTGGCCACAAAAACAAAACAAAACAACACAGGAATGCCACCTATAACGTATACGCCGTGTTCGCCAGGCTTTTCCTGTTTTCCCCCGATTGAGGGGGGGAAATCTTTGATTCCCACTCTCGCGGTACTCTCTCTCTCTCTAATGTCAGAGAAAAGACGGGGAATCTGGCGGTCACGCGCTGCAACTTGCTGCCTTGCAGTTGCTTAAACGTAGCGATTAGCAAAAGGACACGTACGAAGGATGCGAAGGATCGCAGGATGCGCTGAATGCGAAGGCTGGCTGGCGGGATGTGTGCGCGTGTGTGTGTGTGTGTGTGCGAATGTGGCAACAAGTTCGGTTAACGAGGCTGGCCAACAAGGGCCCAAATCCAAAAGCCGCACTGGCCTAGTTGTGGCCTGCAATTTTCCATGGCAATGTTTTTTGGGGGGGGGGCATGAGTAACGTGTTTTCACATGCCTCTCTTTTTGTTTTTTTAATTGTTTTGGGGGATATGGCGATGGCTATGGCGATGGCTATGGCGAAATAACATGGCCATCAGCGAATGCTAAAAAATCCCAGACGAATTTTTCATTAAATCAGACAGAAATGGGAATGAGAAACAGCGCTGGGACAAAGAGCAAGACAATCAAAATGACGGTAATTGAATTTCCAAAGAATAGAAATTTATCAAGCGCAAAGACATTACAAGAATTTAATTCAAGTTTTGGAAAATGTTTAAGGGATATCTTCTTCCATTATTTGCTTTTCTTATTTGGAAATTATCTACTAATTGTTAGACAACAAAAGGATCTGTACTATAGTAATTGCTTCCATTTTTTTAATTACCAAATGAAATAACTATTGAGTAAAACTTAACTGAGAAAAACATAAACTGTCAACAAAATCAAGAAAATATTTAAAAATTCGTTAAATAATTTTTCTTGTAATAAAAATGTAATTGCCAGATATAAATGCTTATTTACAAAATATTACACTGTATTTAGAATTTGAAATTGATATCGTTATCAAACGAACAATATTGCACCGCCCACATTTTTGTTTTATTTTTTTCAGATAAGCTCATTGAAACGACGCAAATTTCTAGTTAAAGTATAAATTACAATAATTTGATATTGTTATCATCGAAATGCAATCGGAACCCTACACAAATTTTTGTTTTAATTTTGATAAACTCAATTAAAAAGAAATGGAATGCTAGGGATTTCCTTTGAATTCACAAATTTGCTGAATTTTTTAGGAAGTCCAGAACAATTACTTTTTAAAATTTTACACTTTGAATAATTTAAAAATATTTACAAAGCTAGCATATCTATTTCACTTTATATTCGAATTTTTGCACCCAAGATATTTTATTTAAAAACCACAAAGCACACAACAAAATAAACTTTCACACACCCAAAACAACAATTTTCCACAACATTTCCACAACAATTTTCTTTGTTTGTTTGATGCCAATCCACCAGCTTTAATAAATCAATTTTATAATTACCTGTTTGCATCAAGTTTATTGAATGGAACGCACTTTTCAGTCGTTCGAATCGAGCGAGAATTTCGTGCACATTTTTGAAATCTTAGGCGGCAAAAGTTTAAACAGCAGAACAATAACTTTATTTACTGTGTAATATAGTTTGTCTCTGGGTTTTTTTTTGTTTTTGTACTAATTGGTTTGCGGTTTTTAACTCTTAAATTTTGTGTATTTTTTATAAATATATTTTTGCTTTGTTTAGTTTTTTTTTACAATAGGTTTATAAGTTTATTTTGGACACAACACTTAGAAACACGAAAAAAAATATGTTTTTGTTTTTTTTTGGGTTTTGTACAATTAGATTTTAGAGTTTTTAAATATATATATATATATTTTTTTTAGTTGTTATTTTTTTGGGATGAGATGAATTTAGAGAGAGAGAGAGAGAGAGAGTTTGTTGGAAATGTTTGTTTTTGGCTGATGCTCTGCTGTTTGTTTGTTATTATTTGAAAGGTTTTCTTCTTCTTCGTTCCTAGCACAACGCGTCTCGTCGAGCGTTCAAATGAAACTGATGCCAAGTCGCCTTCGTCGCAGGAATATAAAGGCCGACGCCAGCGAGAGTGCGAGCGGGACGGAGAGCGAGCGAGCAGGGCTCGGGCGAGGGACTCGGGTGCCGTCGGGTGGCAGCCGAAGTGCTATAAACACCTGTAAGCAGCCACCGAGGAGATGCCGGGGCGGCGTGTGGGAGAGAGCGAGAGAGCAGGCGAGTCCGGCCGGATAAAAAGCCTCGTATCGCACTATCTGCCTCTCTCGCTCGCTCTCTCACGCTCTCCCATCCTCTCTCTCTCTCTGTGTGTGTGTTGCCGCTCTTGTCGTCGGAAGCGGAAGGAAACTCAACAGTTGGCACATTATTCCGTGGAGAGAGACAGAGAGAGAGAAGAGAGGAGAAAGCCGGAGAAAGTCCGGGGAAAAGCGGCAAAAAGCGAGAAATTTACGGCTATCATTTGTTTGGTGTTATTGTTGAATTCAAGCACCAAAACAAATATCTCCAAAACTATTGATAGTTAAATAAATAAGGATAAGCTTTATAATAATATTTGAATGAATTAATATTAACAATATTGGTAAACTTTAAAGTGCTTTAAATAGTGATTTTAACAACTCTTCACATTAAATATTAAAATGTATTTTATTTTGGCACTTTTCTGTATTCAAGCTTGTAGAACTTTATTTTTCTTGTGTTTTTCTTTTTATATATTAGTGGATTGTGAAAAGTAAAACCTCTTTTCTAATTAAAATTCAAAATATATCCCAACTACTTCATTGTTTCATTTAAGTTTTGCACAATTATTGCAACTAAACCAGTTTAAATAAATGAATATTAATATTGGTTAACTTAAATATGCTTTAAATAGTGATTGTTAATACAGTACTATTTTATTTACGAACTTTTTCTGTATTGATATTTGTGGTACTTTATTTTTTTTTATTTTTATTTTTTTATACATTTGTGGATAGTGAAAAATTAAATCTAAATTCAATATATATGCTTACAGGTTCTTGGTGTTGAACCAGTTTTCGAATTTGTTGAATTATGAAAAAACACCATGGAAAACTCCGATGATTTCATCAATCAAATCCTCCCAGGGATCAGATTCCTCTTCCTCATTATCAAGCTTGTCGAGGAGTTTCTTCAGTTTTCGCAGCGCCGCCGGACTTGCCCGCAACGTTTCCACAATATCATTCGCACTATCATTGGCAGTTAGGATTCCGAGTTTCCTCAGCAATCGTATGACACGCCTCTCGAAGGGTGTGTATTGTGGGCGTACCGGAGCCTGTTTGGGATTTTCTACATCACTACTGACCACGGGCCCCGCGGCCTGGCGGACATGTCGCAACAAGGACTTGTGAATCGGATATCGCAAAGAAGCCCGATGAATATCCTCGGACTCAGCGTTGGCCGGGGCCAGGCCGGAGATGGCCAAAACAACCAGAACTCCAAACAACGGAAGGTGGGACATTTTTTTCGAGAAACTCTTGAAGTGATATCTTCCAGGGCGACGAACGGCTTTTTATACCAATTCTTAAAGTTTTGTTATCCCATAGAGGGAATTCCAATTAGCAATAACTTTAAACTGATTTATCTCTTTTTCCGTAATTGGCTTTTTGAAAACAATTTCCACATAGCAACAAAAATGTCGTCAATTTCAATAACCAATTTGTGAAAGAGATGTTTTTTACGATAGCTACAAATAGTTGGCAATAAAATTTACAATTTTTAAAAGAAGCTTTTAGGGGAGTTATTTAAGTTTAAGTAACTTTATTGCTTTTTTATATATATTCAAAAAGGAAATTAAATATCTACGAATGGTTTATTTTTTTAAGTAAATGTAATTTTCACTTAAACCACAATTGGTAATAAAAAAATGAAAAAAATATAAGATTTTAATGGGAAATAAAAGGGGAAACTCCGCCCAATCCCTCAAAGACCCTTCTCCAGGGTGGCGCGCATGTTTCGAACTATCTGTGGCAGCAGTGCCACATGACCATCGATGCAGTCGATCGAGCAGCGTTCCAGATGGCAATCGGATCCCCGCAGGCGACACTGCTGCATGCAGCTCTCGAGGCGATTCTCGAACTCGGTCAACTCCTGTTGGACGAAGCAGCGGGCGCGGGTCAGCGGTATTTGGCAACGATCCACGCACCGCTGCACTGCATCCGCATTGGCATCCGCATCCGCACAGCACTTCTTGGCACACGCGTGCATCTCGATCTGCAGTTTCCGGAGGTAATCGCGATCCAGATCCTCCAGAGCGCTCACCATCGCATTGTCGATGCGTTCCCGCTGCTCCTCGAGGCTCGGATTATCGTCGTTCATTTTTTGAGTTCTTGAGTTTTTGGTATTTAAATATATGGTTATTGAATTGTATTTAGTGTGGCTTCAGGGGGAGATTGTTTTGATTGCAGAATCGAAGCTTACTTATTTGGTAGTAAACATATTTTATATCAATCATACGCAGTGTTGGCCAAACGCAAATTGAATTTTACAACCAAAGATAAATTTATGGTTGTAAAAGGAGATTTTTATCTCAAATTCAACAAATTAACAGACTCGTTACTTGGACATATCTTATGATTTTGAGGAATCTTAGCTGGATCATATATACAACCCTTCATAATATCATTTAATTTGCAAGATATGCAAACATTTTGCAGATTATTTTGCCAATTATGAACAACCGAATCGTGTATCGCAATCCAATTGATTATCCCCATTAGCATCGCATAAGTACAATCAACAGCAATTAAACCACCAAATAGCATCCCAATTAATGACCGTCGGTAATTACGAGGGTCGCAAGCACTTTTGGTGGCCCAGACACCAGACACCAGACACCGCGCACTAATCGGTCGAAGAAACGCTTATTGATTCGTTACCAATCTAATCGACAATGCTGCAATTTTTGGTGACCCAAAAACATGCTTTTTATAAAGCAATTACCATCCCCAACTCCAATGGAAATAGGTGGAAATGTTGAGCACAAAGCAACATAGTCCACAAATTATTCATATGAACATGTCCGCCCCGGGGCTGTGATTTATTCACAAACTTCGGCCCGAACGTGCCACATGGAAATGCTCCCAATTGATACGACAATGGCAATAACATCCCAGACACGGAATCACGAAGTCGTGGCATACTTTCAGGCTTCCAAAAAGGCTTCCGAGTGCAATTACAAATATCAAAAGGAAATTGTAGTCACACTCCCACCGAAAAGAAAAGGGAAAGGTCTTCCAATTGGATCATCCACGACCTGTCCATCAAGTTGGTTTCTTTAATCACTACCCGATTACTCGGCATTATTGACCATCTGAACAAAAAGAGGAAAGCTAATGAGGTGGGAAATTCTTAATTTATTTATTTACTATTAAATTAGAGGAAAGTCCCCTTAATAGTACATATTATTTCAGAGTGATAGAGCTAGAAAATATATAGCTAATTTTATCTGTAAAAGAAATCTCAATATTTAATTCCATCTTTTAACAATCTAAATTTTTGTACAAGTTTTTATTATAATATTTTAATACTTGGGAAATTTTAATGGTATTTTTTATTATAAATTGTAAAGAATATTCTCTCATTCTTGGTTTTGAATTGAAAGTATTCTGTTTTTCTCAAAGAATATGAAATATTAAAGATTGAAAATATTACTTATTAATTTGATAACCAACAATTAAAATAAAGCAAAGGATCCTAAAAATAGGTAAATTTATCGCTAGGACTTCAGGTCATTCCTTTGATCCCTCGACGATTACCGATGACCAAATCTATTTTCTGCCCTTCTGTCTATCAATGGCCAATCAATGCCTGTACTCCAATATATATAGTATACTATATATATATATAGATTTGCTTAACAGATATAGGAATGCAGACAAAAGCAATCGGCTTGTCAGGTGAGCAGTTTAAAAAAAGGAAAACCAGAGGAGGGCGAAAAATTATGTACCACCAGACAATGGCACTGGCAGCGGGCGTCTAACAAAATGTTTTCACATTATTCAAATGAAATGCTCCTTATTGTCTGGCAGACGTATTTCCCAACAGGAATCGCTGCAGCAACAACAATCAAACAAATCAAAAAGGTAACTCGGCCGGGGGTCGATGAAGTAGTAAGAAAAAAATATAAAAAAAATAGGTTGCCTGATTCACAGTGAACAATGAATTATTGTTCTATAAAGGAGAAAATGAGCAAGGAGCGGAGATAAAGAGCATCCAATCCTGGGGCATTGTAGGACACAATCGGGAATGGGCACACGAAAGCCATACAATTAATTTAAATTTTCATTAATCTGCCTTTGGTTAAAAGCAAATGGAGCACTGTGAGTAAAACTTAAAGGGAACTGTATATCATTTCTTAATTTAGTGTGTATAATTATAAGATTTTGTATTATTAAAATAATTGTATTAATTGCAAGATAAAAATGCAGAATGCCTGATTCAAAAGACTTAAAACAAAAGAACAATACAAAAACCAAATTATCATACATTGAAACACATTACTTTTTCTAAAATAAATACAACTGAAATTGCTTAGTCCCCGAATTTTGTATTTAAATATTTAAAACTAAGTATTTATTTTACTTTTTTTGAACATGTATTTACAGAAACTTCTCCCATCTTCGGACATTGAGTAAAACAAAGGCTGAGCCAAGGAAATGCAGAACTGGTTGCAATTGCAGATTATCGGCGTATGTCAAAATATATACTGACACAGTGCGTGGGTATAGCGGTGAAGGATATATACCTGCATGGCGAAATATCGGTGCGATGGTATATATATATATATATAGTATATGGTTCTGTCTGGCTGTTTGCATTTGCGGGTACTCAGGCGAGGTAATGCAATCCCACCGCAGCAGTCGGAGCGAAGATGAAACCCAAGATTGCCCACAAATATGCCTTGAGTTGGAAAATTCAACCATTCGGTGAAGTAGTTTTAAATATTTAACTTTTAAATTTAGTACTATAATCTCCAAAGCTAGCATTACTTTCTTTTGTAAATAAAAAAATTGCATTCTATTTTGCATATGACTATATCTTTTCCTTACATATTTTCAATCAGTTTATTTCTTTTACTAACTTTTCTGGTATTGAATTTATTGCATTTTTTAGTTTTCCTAAATGCGCAAAATCCAAAATTTCTAACAAAGTAATATCTAAATAAAAAGTGTACAATTTCTACTTTATGAACTGAATACCTTATCTATTTGAGAACATTTTCAATTTTGATTATCTTTCGCCGTCATTTTTTAATACCTATCTTGTTAAAAAAGGCATTTACATTATTTTTGAAGATCTTTAAAGTTTTTATGGCACATTCACCACAAAGGACTCAATCGAGATTCATCGCTTTTTTCGCACACAATTCTGGCGAAAATTGGTTCACCTTTTGTGGCTCCCCGCACGACATTCAGAATTTTCGCAGAGACAGCGCCAAAAACGCGATATGAACCATGACGATGACGATGAGAATGACGATGGCGATGGCGATGAAAACGAATGCGAAAACGAAAACGAAAATGAAAATGAAGAGGGAAAAGCCAGCTTCGAGGCTCACAAAACTTGACTGCATCGCTCGCCAAATGGCTGGCAGTCAATGGGCCATTGCCTAGGCCTACGTGGCGTATACGGAATATACTATACATATAAGGTCGCATCTCAAAGTGGCAAGTCAAGCGAAAAGGAGACCAGGAGGAGTGTTAGACGGAGCCAAGGACGCTGCGGATGCGGCTGCGACTGCGGCTTGTCCTGTGTGATATGTTAATTTGGCCTAAACTACACACCGACGGCACACATGGCGGATGCGCGATGTGCGATGCGAGATGCGAGAATGCGAGAATGTCCTTCGCCGGCAAATCCCAAAAGCAAAATGTGTCATACATTCGCCAGTTAGCGAAGGATTTTAGAAAAGAAAGAAAGGAGGAGAAAAAAAACTACGGTGTTTATCTTCGTACCCCCGGACAACGGGGAAGTTGTGATTTATGCCCCAAAATGCGACGGTCTCGAAGTGGATGATGGTAGATGGAAATAAATCGGTTTCTCGCATGTACAAGAGCTTTCGTCTATCTTGTCTATTGAACAATAATAATAATAATAAATTATTGAAGGTATTATTTCCTAAAATTCGTTTTTAAATAAGTGCAAACTAATTTTTGATAAATGAAACATAGGTATTTCGGTCACAAATTGAACAATTTCAAGGCACTTGAAGTTGAATATAAGTTACCAAAACATCCGCATCGACCTTTTCCTTGATGGCCCAAAGACATGTTCATTAAATTTGAGGCAAACTTTATATGTTGTTTCAACCAAGTTTGGTTCAATTATTTTCCAAAACAACAAAGCTAATTTGTAAAAACACGTTTTAAAACTTATTAAAAGATCTTTTAATGCATTCTTTTATAAGAACTTTCCCAAAATTCATGTTTCTTGTTTTGTTTTTAGCCAAAAAACAAAAAAAACAGGGTATCCACCGAGGCTTTCCATAATGGTGTGTACAAAAGACTCTTTTGCGGATGCCATAATGAAAGTTGGGCCATTGTGGCGCCCACCGGACACATTCCACATTCCACATGCCCCAACCTCCTGACACCCATCCGAACCGCGCCCTTCGATTGACACATTCGCCCAGAGACACGATTCTCATATATCCCCCGAAAAACCCACGACCCACACCTTACTGTCAAATTTAATGCGGTTCGCTGTTTATTAGATTTGCACAAATGGCATTTTCGGTAGTAGGTTTTTCCCAACGAGGGCTGAGGCTAAGGACGAGGGTCCTTTCTAGGCGTTAAGTGCTTGTTGGTGGAGCTTTTGTGGGGCAGACAGAACAGCAACAACAACAACTCTATCGGCTGCCAAAAAACCGACAGCGAAATTATTGAAAATTCATTTAAATGTCAGCAATGTTGAGAAGCTTCCCAAAAAGGGCGCAACATGTCGTATGCGCAATATTAAATATTAAAACGTTTACATTATTAATAACAACAGGCGAAGACAGGCGGAAGAAGCAGAGACTTTTGGCCGACAAAAAATAAAAAAAGAAAATCGAAATTAAATTACATTACATTTCGCTGCAGAGAATCAACATATTTATGAGTGTTATGAGTGCGAACAGTGAATCCGATTGTAAATTAGAAAGTAAAATGGCGCTAAAAAAAAAAAACATACAAAAACAAGACAGGACAAAGAGAAAATTAAATCAGCTACGCCATTGATGACACCCAAAAACTGTCAACACATTGCAGGCCTAAAAACTGCATCCAGCTGCCAAACAACAACAAAAACAACAACAACAAAAAATCGGGACATGGACGAATGTCCTGCCTACGCGTATTTTGATTGCCTCTTTTCAAGGACCGGACACTGTTTTGCTGTTTTTAAATTCCAGCCCCCCCAGGGACACACAGGACTCGATGGGCAAGTGATCAACTGGGAAAGTACCTTATTTCAATGATGTACTCACAAAATATTTGGCAATTCTAAATTGTAAAGAAAATATTTTCTTTTCTAATGGTTCTAGTTAAATTTAAAAAAGTAGCAAAACTAAAATTTGCCTTTAAATACAATTTTACTCACTGGTAAAATAAAATTAATAATAATTTGTTGGGTTATCTTATGCTAATTCTCATATTCTGAATTTAAGTTAATACAAAGACTTTAATTTCTATAAATTCTCAAAACAGTTAAAAAACTTTCTTATAACAATAGACCATTTCAAATTTATTCAATTCCACCACATTTCCTACAAAACCAATGGGGGAACAAAAAAGGAAATAAAGTTGGAGTCCATCGACATTCACAATGGTCACTCCTGCTGAAAAAGCCAACTATCCATCAATGCGATTATGGCAAAACAACTGTCGACAGGCGTCTGTGGAAATGTCAATAGCGAAAATCAGAGGGATGCATCGCCGGCGGAAATCCTTTCCGTTCCGTTTCGTCTGTTTCCATTTCCATCAGAAGTTGGATTGGCTGGCGCTGTCATAAAAATCTGCGTATGCATTTCGGTTCAACATCTCCACTTTCTCCCCAATTCCGCAATCCCTCAGATTCCGGGGGGGGTTGGGGAGGGAGGAGTGTCATGTTTAAGGCTCATAAAATCAACTCTCTCTTGGTTGAGTTTTTCGGTGCGGTTCGGTCTGATTCATTGGGAGACAACATTGCATAATATCAATATCAATTTCACAATTTACTATACCCCACCAGCAACCTTCAGCCAGCCCTTCCGCTCATTGTATTTCTTTGTATGGATATTACCCGAAATGCTCCTTCGTTCCCATTCCATCCATAAGAGAACAATCTGTGGGGCAACCCAACAACCCCACACACTCGTTTTCCATCCATTTTATTTTGCCTCCTAATACAATGGAGCTTTGCGAAACGTACAAGTCAACAGGGCGTATGCGTAACGCGCACAATGCGAAAGACTAGAAAGCCAAAAAGAAAATACAACAAACACAAAAAATGTGTATAAAAAAACGAAGAAAGGGGGAGAAAGGGGATCAAATTCGGTGGGTATGGCACTCGAGAGGAGATAACTGTAATTATTGATTGATAAATTTGATTGAAATGTTATGGATACATCTTTTCGGGGGGGCCCCCAAAAAGGGATTCCTTGCCGAAACAAAACAGCTAAATTGTGTGGTTTATTTTACAGATTACTTGATTGTTTCTATTTTTTTTATAAATCTCAGTGGATTTTTTAATGTATTTATTTAGCGGGGAGGTCTTTTGTTTTAAATTTAAGAAATAATGTTGGTTATTGACTCGTAGAGCTTGCATAGAGTTATATTGAAATAGTTTATTGTTTAGTGCTTAGTTTAGTAATTTTTTCACCACATTATTTTTGTATTATCAAATGTAGGTTAAAGTTAATAAATTCACCTACATATTAGTTATTTTAACTCTTTTTTTAAATTTTATTTATAATTTTTTAATGTTATTTATTATCATGTATTGCAGTCTTTTTTTGTATTAATTTCTTATTTGATTTACCTTTCAAAAAGGGTGTTTGGCCAAAACAAAACATTTTTTTTGTTGTTAAATTTCCTTGCGGCACAAAACGTGTTACTCCCGGATTTTCCCTTCCCCATTTTCCTCCACCAACCCCCCTTGGCCGCCTATTCTCACCACTCCCAGCTGGTTAACTGCTGTTGGAAATATGATTACAATGGTTGACANTAATTATTGATTGATAAATTTGATTGAAATGTTATGGATACATCTTTTTGGGGGGCCCCCAAAAGGGATTCCTTGCCGAAACAAAACAGCTAAATTGTGTGGTTTATTTTAAAGATTACTTGATTGCTTCTGTTTTTTTATAAATCACAGTGGATTTTTTAATGTATTTATTTAGCAGGGAGGTCTTTTGTTTTAAGTTTAAAAAATACCTTTGGTTATAGAGTCGTAGTCTTAATAGAGTTTATATTGAAAGCGTTTATTATTTATTGCTGAGTTTAGTAATTTTTGCAACACATTATTTTTGTATGATTAAATTTAGGTTAAAGTTAATAAATTCACCTACATATTAATTATTTTAACAACTCTGTTTTTAATTTTATTTATAATTTTGTAATGTTATTTATTATCATGTATTGCAGTCTTTTTTTGTATTAATTTCTTATTTGATTTACCTTTCAAAAAGGGTGTTTGGCCAAAACAAAACATTTTTTTTGTTGTTAAATTTCCTTGCGGCACAAAACGTGTTACTCCCGGATTTTCCCTTCCCCATTTTCCTCCACCAACCCCCCTTGGCCGCCTATTCTCACCACTCCCAGCTGGTTAACTGCTGTTGGAAATATGATTACAATGGTTGACAGACAAAAACGTCGTGCCAGGTGGGAAGGTTGTCAAAACGAATTCATGTCCGACCGATGCGTGCGATTACCACGGCTGGAAAAGGTAAAAAAAAAAACAGCAACAAAAGGGAGAACAATGGGGCAGGAGCAGAAACTGGTAAGCCAGGGAAAATGGGATTGTTTGCCTGTGACATTGAAAATGTTTAGAGTGACATTCGGAGGAGACGAGGCATCAATTAAGAGCAATTACGATATCTTAGAATTTTTGGTTCAATTTTCCAGCACCTTTAATTATTTAAATATTAAAAATATATAAGTTGAATACCAATGCAAATTTAATAAAGCATTATTTGGCTTACTGGCTGGGCTTATGCATTTGTTTTATATCCATTTATATTTACTGTATAGTAACATCTCAATAATCACTTAATACCACAAATATCGTGTAATGTTTTTATAATTACTCACAAAGAGAATGGCTAACTCTTTTTATTCTCTTTTTTTATTATTAAATCGTTAAGTAAGCAAGTGAACCGCATATCAGAAACGCATTAAACTGCATTAATCTTGTCAAGGATGGTAAATACCTGATGTAATGGGCATGTTTGTGGTTTTTATTGACGTATATATATTTTTTCGACCGCCTTTTGTTTTTCGGGCCACTCGCTTAACGACAGGTTCGTAAAAATTTAGGCTGTACTCACGTATCGCTGCAATGAGAAAAAAACGAGAGAAATCCAGTTAAAAAGGGAGACATAAAAATAAGAAAATCAATATTAAAGTAAGATGTACTTCGATTAAATTCGCTGAGTAATGTATATATATTAACCCTCAAATAAATTCAACAATTGTGTTGAATTATTCTTTTGATTTTGCTTTGAACATTTTCCTTCGAGGTGTTCAATCGAAAGTAAATAGAATACATTTTAAAGAGGCAAAGAGATCAAAATAAAATGTTTTACTTAATCGAATTTGCAGTGAAAATAAAGTAACTTAAAACTAACCAAAGACGTTTTCCGACTTCAAATCCATTGAAAAAAATTTAGACCTTTTTGATGCGACTCTGTGGAAAACGCAGAAACTCACGAACAAAAAAAATGAAAGCCCGATAGCAAAGCACGGAGCAAACAAAAATATATGAATACCCTGGAATTCAGAGCGTATTAGTTAGTGAGCTAATATATAACAAATATTTAAATAATATTCACAATTTAAAACTGTATGTATTTAAATGTTTATTAAGTATTTTTTTAAGCATCGTATTTATACATTTTTCATTCCATTATTTTTATATGATTTTAAGGGATATAAAAAGTCAATTCTGATTATACTAAAATAGTCTGAAAAATAAGTAAACTATTTTTTAGGAAAACAAAGTGATTCAAGGAACTTGCATTACATTTTGTTTGTGTATTTCCTTTAGTTTGTAACTTTCAAAATATATTTTCCCATTATTTATTGTTATTTATTCGAAAATTAGAAGTAGAAATTATTTCTTGAATGAAAGTCCCTATGCAACAACTTTAATATGATAAAATAAATACTAGCGCGATAATATTTTACTTATTTTTGGGATATACGAGACATTGTATCTGGCTTAGAGAGTATCCATCAGATAGATCATATCCACAATAGAAAATATCACTCATATTTTTATTTCTCTATTCTTTGTTGCTTTTGGACAATTTCACTTAAAATGTTGTTGAGTTGCTTTATAGGTGCACTCCCACCGTTTTGTCAGAAATGGGGATTGCCATCCCACTGAAGGTGTGTGTGTGTGTGTGTGTGTGTGAGAGTATCTATGTGCATGTGCGCGTGTATAATAAGCATAACAGCTTCGAAAGCTTGCTAAAGCGACGCTGCAGGCATCACATATTTTTGAAAGCCACTAAAATGCGCGACTAAGAGCGACGCAAACTACGAAAAGGAAAAAAAAAGCTCAGCCAGTACTAGCAATAAAAGCAAGCTCACAGATACAAATACACACCCACACACACCCACACACACCCACGCACACCCACACACACACACAGATACTAACGCCGAACCACACGCAAATGTAGGCGAGGTAAAATGCATGGGGAAAAGGCACGTCTCCAACTATCATAACTATTTCATACCCTCACAAATGATGGCCTTAACCCTGAATAACGTCAATTTAAATATTAAAGATAAAGGAAAGGGTAGATTGATTACCATCATTTCGATTTCTTAACCCATTTGGCTGTGAATTGGATTAAGTGGATTTTTCATTCAGAATATGTTTTATTTCAATTCTTTTTCATCTTTATTTAATAGAATTGTCTGAACTATTTAATAAATTCTTCTACGGTAAATAACTTTTATTTAAATATTAAAAACACTAAATTACCTAATTATAATATCTTAAAAAAAAGGAAATTAAATGTCAATTTAATATAAAATTCATCTTGAATATTCCATTCACAAGTTGTGGCAAGAAATTTTAGGACAAACAATTTGAATAAACAATGTATAAATATATAAAATATTTTTAAATAATTCCAAGCTAATTTTAAATTCTATATGTTTAGAAATAGGTACATTTGTTTCTTTATTTATTGACTACCGAAAGTTCTATAAATTGCAAACATCTATGAAGTTCAAACTAAAAGTTTATATTTTTATATCACAATTTGAATCTAAAATATTTATATTCGATAGTAGAATATTCCCAAGAATGTTTAGAAATGGTATAAACTAAAAAAAAAACTATATATTTTCTACTTTAATTTCCGTCTTTCGTTGATTCTAGAAACTATTTTCAGCGCAAACATTCAGGAGAGTGCACATAATGCCAGAAATTAACTTTGAATGCTAAATGTTTGAAACAATTTATAAGCCCGAATTTTGCTGGCAACATGCAGCGAAGAATTTTCTTTGCTTGCGCCGTTGCCTGGCGCTTTTGTGGCATATTTCTGAAAATTTTTTGTACATTTTCGGAATAAGGATTTCAGGGGGGACGCACGGGGGGATGCACGGGCCAGAGAAAATCCCGGAGGGTCGACAGCTTGAGCTGCAGCTCCCAAACAGATGCTAACATTCTGCAACATTAAAGCCGAGCTGCAACTTTCTGACAGCGAGGGAAAAGACCAGTGAAAATCGGAAAACTGGAACTGGAAAAAATGCGGTGGAAAAAAATGTACAACACACACACACACATCTCACACTGGCAACTGGAAAAGTTGGCCAATGTTTTATGAGTTTTTGTGGCATGTCAAAGGGGGATTCCCGGTCTCCCAAGATCCTGGCTGATTGCCATCGAAATAATTTGAATGCGGCCAGGCAATGTTTATTCATAATTCATATAATTTGTTATCTTGGCCAGGTCAAACATTGACTTTTGTTGGCAAGCAACTTTATTTGTTGAATGTAATTTAGCAAGAAAATTTCAACCAACTTTTGCATTCGTAAGAAACTGATTAATGACTCTGAATACAGTAGAAATCTGCTATGACAAATGAAAATAATTTAATTTAATTTTAAATTTGGAATACAAATATTTTTGGATCACTTTTTAAAATATAAAATTTCTTAAAATTTGATTTTGAAGAAAATTTAAAGAACTATGTAATTTAATTGATAACAAATAAATATTTGTTGACAATATTTATTGAATTGAAGTTTAAGTTGAAATTGCTTATTCATTATTTAAAAGAATGCATTCAATGCTAAATTATTTATTTATCTACTTAATATGTTTATTTTTTCAAGAAATGTTTTCAGAAACTTTGCATCTGATTGTTAATTATTTAAGTTCTCAAAATCTCAAAATCAATTAACTAAATTCTATCAAATCCTTATCAAATTAAAAGCGCTTTCTGATTTTCTGCGCCATTAACTGACTTGAAATGTTACCCGAAAATTTGCAAATATTTACAGCCCCCCCGAGGGCATTAAGCCGGGATGGATGATCTGCCAGGGGAGGAGCGTGGGAGTGGTGGGAGTGGTGGGAGTGGTTGATGGGCTGGTGGGTTGATCCAGGTAATGGCTGACACCTCCATCAAAAGGATAAAAAGCTAGCGTACTTCATTAATTTTAATTAAGCGCCCACAGCATGACAAAAACGTGAGACCAGCAAAAAAAAACGGAGGCGAGACCAAAGGATGGCTATAACAACAAGGACCTCGAAAAGGATGGCATTCCCATAACTGCAGTGCCAGAGATGTTAACAATTTGCATACTCAAATTATTTATACCATAAAAAAAATTCATATAAAATAATGAAATAAGTGAAATTATATATAATTAAAGTGCATTTTGACATCATTTTATATAAGTTTTTGGAAAGAAAATAAAATAAAATAAAAATAAAATGCTTCAAATAAAGCATTATTTATTTATTCCAAATTATT